>JAGFPH010002369.1:6344-28598 GCA_018207615.1 Philaenus spumarius | reverse complement strand
AAATGTAGTAAAAATGTTGATTGTTATACTTTCCTTAAAAATAGAGAAATAAACCCTAATAAAATAAGGAATTTAAAAGTAAGAAATCACTATGTTACATAATAATTAAAATAATTAAGACATATTAGAATTTAATAGTGGGGCCTATTTATATAAAATAACTTGTTTGCACTTGCTTCGATGCGAGTCACCGTGGGGGTAAGCAGGGGCTAGAACCTTCTAGTATATGTACATAAGTGTTTGCACTCTAAAAGTACAATGTTCAAATCCACGTGGGGCAGCATCTGTGCGAGGCCGATGTTTTGGATTCAAACTTGTACGATCGAAACGAAGTGTGAACCGGGGCGGTAGCTGAGGTGCAAGACAATTTTACTATTCAGCGCCTTTTTCAGTAAACCAAATTAACATATAGTATAGATGAAACCCTTAAAAATATAAATTTAATTTATGAAATTCACTCAACTCACGTCTACGGTTCAGCTGGTGATCGAATTATTAAAATGTTCCCATTTACTTTGAACATAACACTAACAAAATTTCCTCGCTATTTTCCTGCGCAATACTAATGTAATCTTCGGTTGTCATTCTGTCTACACAACATGACAGCCAAACAAATTACCAAACTGTATCCTGGGAGGGTAGTGGCAAAGTATCAATCTTTTGGTGTCATTGGATTGAGTGAAAGCAGGGTCTGCGCGAGAGAGATGGACGATTATATTGTAGTCGATGGAAGAGGAGATGGTTTCGCATTTTATATGAATTTTATTTTATTTTATATTTAGAAAATAATTTATTTACTAGAAATAGATATAAATATTAGTCGAGATGGAAGATTGGAAAACAATCATACAAACACAAATCAACATTATTATTTTACACGTGCTCCTATTTAAGTTATTCAAAGACTGTTCTAATTCAACTAGAGAAATCACATTTAAACATTCATCCCAGAAAATATTTTCTTGCTTTTTAATTAGAAAATTTATTTTATAAAAGAATGAAAATGTATATAACGTAACAATAAAGGCAGTCTAAAAATCAATCATTATGTACAAAGATTAAAAATAAGAAAACTTTTCAAGTTGAAAATAATTGTAATGGTAAAGTTTAAAGAGATTTAAACAGGATGTCTTTCTATCAAATTTCCTTAGGAAGGATGAGCTATTGCAGTGACCCTTATGGTAAGACCTAAGGTCGGAAATAGCACAGATTATTTTCCCCAGACCACGTTTTGGGGTGTCATTAAAATTTATATTTATATGTGTAGGCTATATAATATATGTGTTTGCACTCTAGCGGTCACATTTTAAGTCCGATTTGGTCTAAATTTGATACACACAAACCTGAAAGCAAACTATAAATGTTAAACCTTTCCTTGTTGTTTGAGAAATAGAAACATATACATTTAAAATATTTGTAAATGTCCTCCATTTTCCAATATGGTGGTCAATTTTCGGATTTCTTATAGAAAACCCAGTATTGTCTGCTTAAATTTAACAAGTTACACCATTTCCAGACTTTGGTGCGTTTTTGATAAGAATAACCGTTTAAAAGTTGAAAGGGTTTAAAGTTTTAAAAACACCCTAACTGAGCGGAAGATATTTTTGTATGAAAACCTTTAGAACCAATGAAAACGTTGTTAACAATAACACAACATTGTTTATAGCCTACAAATCACTTTAAAATATCAACAAACTAGTAAGCCCCGTGAAAAATCCCAGGCAGGTTAATTAGATCCACATCAGAAATACACATCATGTAAAAAAAAAAAAAAACTATTTAAGAACAACTGACTTTATCTAGGCCTACCTAACTATCCTGATGGGGATTTTTAACTCGGTAAATATGTACAACTAAAAGGATTATAAACTGTAGGCGTACTTGTAAAATTGTGTATTTATGTACTTTATTATACATTATCTAAAGAAAGATAAAAATATTGTCTTTTAATTGCTTTTTATTTCATATAGATAAAATTATTTAGAAGTTATTAATATTATATTGAATAAATTAATAATCGAATGTTTCCGAAGTTAAACGAGTAGGCCTATAGTATTTCTTTAAATTTGTATAAACGAATATATTGACAATAAAAGGTTGTATTTATAGTCAGTTTATAACACCAAAGCAAATCTTATAACATATTTTAGCATACATTAGAGTTCTATAACTCATATTTAAAAAAATCAACTGCACAAGAAATTATGATTGAAATTGTGAACATAAGCCCAAAATGTATAATCTACGCTGGGTTTTCTTTAACCCTCTATCAGACCACTCAAATTGAGTGGTTTCAACGCCCTGCCGTAGTGAATTGTGTAGTCTGTGACAACTCAACTTCTATTGAATATTTCACCCACTAAAAATCATCCAATCGCAATAAATCAAAAACCGTTTGAAAGGAAATAATTTAAACTTAAATTTTTGTATTTACAATTTTTTTCTAAAACGTATATTTACATACGTAATCACCATTGCAGTTTATTAGTTTTTTACAACTCAATTGACGCGCGGATTTTGTCCCAAAACTTAACGAAATCTTTCCTCTCTGTCTACAGCTCGCCCAGTTCTTTTTCTGAGTTAAATTTATATACTGTACCGTTGGATCTGTTACAATTCCCTCTAAATAAAGTTGCCAGCCAATTAAAATTCCGTTAAATATATTATCTATAGATATGGGGGCGTTTTGTAGACCCTTGCATTGGTTACGTTTCCAACCAATAAACAGCCTTATTTATAACATGTGAAAACGGGTGATATCATTCTAGTTTTAGAAATCTTTTGCTACCTTTGTGTAGAGAATGATTCAAGCTAACATTTAGTTTGAAACAAATATGGGTTACTATTCAGGTTTGTTGTGTAGGACCGTGGGAAAGTCTGTGTTTTCACGGTCTCAAACCAAGTTTGAATTTTGAATCTAACGGACTTTTCTAACATGCAATAGATAGGCCGTTTACGCGCACTTCTTTGTATCTGTAGCAACGATGGCAAGTTCAGACATTTGTCTTTCACTTTTGTTGTTCAAGTAGAGATTATTCAAACACTTTTTTGAACTAAGAAAAGACAGTTCTAGGGTTAAGTATTACAGATGATGGGTGAAATCAGCTGTTATATGTTACTTGCGTAAGTACTTATGTACGTTTGGATGTACACTCGCTTTTATAGGAGTTGATTATGGCCTACAAACAACTTTAAAATATAAATAAAAACCCGTAAGCAGCACTGTCGCATTACTATAGCCGAATTTTCTTATCAGGGAATAACTAGTATTTTATAATGAGAGTTTACTATGAGTTTTGTTCCTTGTTCCGAAAACTGTTCCAAATATACCTTTGCACAGGATTATAGTAAATTTAATTACCTTACATTGATAATGAAAAAACATTTATCGGGATTTTCTTATAAATTTTGATCCTTGTTCTGGAAACTGTACCTGAATTACCTTCGCACAGGATTGTACTAAATTTAATTATCTTTCGAACGATATAGTTCAAAAATTGCACACGGGCTTTTGAGTGGGAGAAATTGAGCAAAAACCTTACACAGATAATGAAAAAATCATTTATCAGGAGATTCCTATCAATTTTGTTCCTTGTTCCGGGGACTGTATCTGAATTACTTTTGCACAGGATTGTAGTTAATTTAATTGCCTTTCGAACGATATAGCTCAAAAATTGTTCACAGGCTTATGAGTGGGAGAAATTGCGCAAAAACCTGACGTGGATAATGAAAAAATCATTTATCGGGAGTTTCCTATCAATTTTGTTCCTTGTTTCGGGGACTGTACCTGAATTACTTTTACATAGAATTGTAGTAAATTTAATTACCTTTCGAGCGATATAGCTCAAAAATTGCACACGGGCTTAAGAGTGGGAGAAATCGCCCAAAAACCTGACATTTATAATGAAAAAATCATTTATCGGGAGCTTTCTATGAATTTTGTTCCTTGTTCCGGGGACTGTACCTGAAATACCTTTGCACAGGATTGTAGTAAATTTAATTACCTTTCGAACGATATAGCTCAAAATCTGCACAAGGGCTTATGGGTGGGAGTAATAATGCAATTTCCTCGCTCTAACTTTACCATTTTGGTTTGAATCAAACAAGCCGCCATTTTATGTAAAATCGAAAAATGAAAATATCAGTGTCTGGGACATCCTACCCTTCATCCTACCCTTCCACTAAAATTTCAGCTGTTTTGAAGCATATTTACTACCATTTTATCAATTTGGGAAAAATCCATATACTTATATACCCTTAAATCCCTACCCAAAAACGATTAATCGGTATAACTCCGCCATTTTCAATCCGATCGAAAAACAAAAAAAAGTGTAACTGAAGAATCCTACTAGGTCCCTTTCACCAAAAAATCAGCAATTTTGAAGTATATTTACTACCACTTATCGATCCGGGAATAAAACATATATATATATATATATATATATATATATATATGAAGTAATTAATTTTGGGTATCGTCTCCAAATGGTCTGAAACGGATAGAAACGAAGTTTTACCCTCCTCCGACGAACCGTTTTCAAGTTGGGTCAAGTGTAATAGCTTTTATTTTCTTCAAAAATTCGGCTAACAAATAAGGTTTTTGTTATTTATTTTAATTTTAATAATACAGAAGGAACTAAATAACAAAATTACACATTTGTCACACAGGAAAAATTAAGTTGGTAACAGATATTCAATAAGACATTCTAAAAGTTTAAATTAAAAAAATTGTGGGCGTGAGACCACACAGAAAAAGTGTAAACTTATAACTAACTAATATTCCAAAAAAACAGCTGTTAGTTCAGTCTAGGCCGAAATTGTATTGTGTTATTAAGCTGGATATCTGAATCGACTGTTTATCTGTCATTTTATCCAATTGGTTGCTATGATAATGAATGTAAACATTCAAGAAACATGTCGTGTTTGTTCATAAGTCTAGGCCTAGCCTAAACTTATTAAAGATTAAACATTCGAATCAATTGTTTTTTCTGTTATTTTATTGGTTGCTATGGTAATACATTCAAGAAAACAAACTAGGAATATGACATAGGACAATATGTTACACTTATATACCCAACTAAATAATATACTAAATTTGCAATGCGTTCGTGGCCTAACCAGCTAAGGCGCTAGTATATGGTGATGGAGTCTGCTGGTTTGAATCTTGCCAAGACCAAAACTTTTTTTCAAACAGATGGAATAGAGCGTTTCACATTAGGAGCATTTCACTTTACTAGCGATTCACTTTAGGAGCGTTTCACAAAGAGCATGCTGAAACACGTGGTGTTAAAATCCGATTCATCCCCAGCAACAAAAAAAAATTATATATTCTCTGCTATACACACATGAATACAAATGTTTTGGACGTAGTGTGCCTATAGAAGTTTACACTTCAAAAATAAAGGTTTCCCCAACAGATCATATCCTTCCGCAATACTTATATTTAACTAAAACAAATACAAACTAAGTCACTCAACAGCAAGGTGATACATGTATCTACGGATTGCATAAGTTGACGACGTGACAAACGGAAATAACCTCAAAACTAAACTGGTAAATAATGTTAAATTTTCAAATCAAATTATTTCGTATATTTTATAACAGCAGTTATAATAAAATTTAAAAGAATCAGCAAGGCTCAAGTATACACTTTAACAAAAACCTAACCTAAAAGTTAAATATACAAATAACTGCTTCAATGCTTGAAATCAGTTGTCTATGGAAATATATTAGCAAACAACAGAACTATTTTATCTGTTTATTTTATTCAATTGGTTGCTATGTAAATACATGTGTTGGCTCCTCAGTCTAGGCCTATCCTAAGATATTTTCCGACTAAATTTACAAATATTGAAATAAAAAATGTTTTTATTAAATTGAATTATAGCCTATGTTACTAAGGGATAGTGTTACCTTTTATTAGTAAAACTATTTTTTCAATCGGTTCAGTAGTTTCACAGATTACCCCCCCTACATACAAACGAACTAACAAACAAATTTTCCCTCTTTATAATATTAGTATAGATAAACAAACCATTCATTTTATAACTATTTTGAAAAAATTCCAAAATTTTATTTTTAGCTACCTACTATTCTTTTCTCTGAAAAATAATTATGACTTTATTTTCAAAATGTATTAACAATCAACCGAAGTGACATTTTTATTTCACGACTAGGGGAGATCCTTGCGTGCTCTGCACGCCAACCCCAGATAGAACCTTCTAAAAACATATGTTGTATTTTATTTATAATAAAGGTGTAGGATTAATAATAAACTCAAAAATAAGATGGTAAATAATGTTAAATGTTCAAATCAGATATATAGATATTGTACAACAACAGTTAAAATAAAGGTTAAAAGAACCAGTAAGGCTCAATTCTACACTAAATCAAAAAGTTAGAAATATAAATAATTGTTTCATATTTTGAAATCAGCTGTTAATATTTTTTACTAAATTAGCCTACTATTAAATTATAATATGTCTTAGGCCTATGTTGTTTTAATTAGAATGTAACATATTTGTTTCTTATTTTTAAAATCCATAACGCAAGTTTTTGGTTTGTGTGTGTTGAAACATGTGTTGGTTCAGTCTAGGCCTAACTTAAAATATTATTTTGTATTAAGCTGGACATCCGAATCAACTGTTTTATCTATTATTTTATTCAATTGGTTGCTATGGTAACCAATGTAATTATATTCAAGAAATATGTGTTGGTTTTTCAGTCTAGGCCTAACCTAAAATTATCTTTAATTTATTTTACCTTTCTTAACGGCAAACATACATACATAATTTTGCCATAATGTTTCTTATTTATTAGGCTATAGCTGTGGGTTTAACGCCCAACTTGATTCTGTGAGTTTGTTTTGACTAAATTCACAAATATTGAAATAAAAAATGTTTTTATACATATGAATTCTAGCCTATGTTAATCAGGGATAGTGTAGCCTTTTATTTGAAAAAAATTTTTCAATTGGTTCAGTAGTTCCAGAGATTACCCCCTCGGTGAAGAACTTTCGGAGATTATCGATTTTGAACGCACATTTACATTTTACTTTCTCACTATACTATAGTATAGAGAAAGTATAGTGATCGCAAAAAAAATCGATGTTGAGATTTTTGTGCAAATATCCGTTTTGGGACCCCCTGAGTCCAAAAATGTGGTTTTTACAAAATGTCTGTCTGTATGTATGTCTGTATGTATACAAAGCTAAAGAGAAAACTATTCGATCGATTTCAACCAAATTTGCACCAGACCTGTCCAGTAGGCCTTTATAGATGCAGGAAAAAAGGTTTTGACAATTTTTGAAAAACAACCCCCTTTTTGGCAAAAAAAACCCAAAAAATCAGTTCTTATTTTTTTATAAAAAAACGGCTCTAATGATTTTGATAAAATTTGGCTAATTTGTAGCCTTTAATGTGCCCTACCATATACAAAAACCCGAATCTTTCTAAAAATTCTCGTTTAGCTAATAATAATAATAATAACTGATTTTTGCGGTTTTTTTGGCCTTAAAGGGGGTTGTTTTTCAAAAATTTTCAAAACCTTTTTACGTGCATCTACAAAGACTTAATTGACGTGTTTGGTGCAAATTTGTTCGAAATCGATCGGATAGTTTTCCTCTCTAGATAGTAATAATAATAATATTTATTAGTTAATCTCCAACTTTAATAAAAAACTCTCCTACCCCACCCTACAAGTCACAGTGAATCTGTTTAGTAATTTAAATGTGTTTGTGAGAAAGTATGTGCCAGTTCCTGGTACCGTTTATTTAATTTATATAGAATCTTCAGACATTTCAATAGAAACCTTATATTTTATAATATTTTTTTTATCAGTACCCTACACTTCAATCGAGAAGATTGTCAAAACTATCAGTGTTATTTTTCTTTACAGGCAGTATGTACCTTTACAAAATTATAATTTTACCTTAAGGCTATAAATCCAATAATCTTTTTTAGTGTTGTATGTCTAAATTATATCTTTCGAACGCAATAAAATTGTTTAGTTATTTGAAAATAAGTTATAAAGAATTCAACTATCAAAAACTTTCTCATTCAAAACCATGATACATTTACAAGGATGATAATAGTTGCAAATGCTATTTTTGTGTAAGGGATTGTATTTTTACAATTTCCGTTTCTAATAGACTAATTAGATAGTTTGATTTTTAGTCAAGCACCATGTTTGTGTATCTCATTTACACGAAAGTAATAGTTGGAGATAGTACTACAGCAGCACGACCTACTGCTACACGTAGACCTGAGTCAAGATCTGAAGTGGCCGATGCTCTGCGCATTGCCGCTCTCAGCCACTACGATTGAATCCGCTAGACTACGTACTAGGGCGGCTAATAAATAAGAATGGCAACGCAGGATGTTTTTATACATCGATATCCAATTTAAGTTTTTCAACACAATAATTTTTACGTATTGATACAATGAAATACTTTAACAAGAAATTAGAACTAATGTTTTGATACAAAATTATACTGCATTGTTTTATTTTAAAATATATTTACACGTAATTAAGTCACACATTAATTTGTGAAGTGGTATTAATTTACAATTTACCACATATTGAAACCAGGTTTATTCTTTGTACTGTGAGAAAGTATTTTAGATGTTTAGTGGGTGTTATTAAATTCAGACAAAATAAACTAAACACAGCTGAAGTAATTTGTTTTAAATTTAGTAAATATTTGCCACAAGACACATGAGAATGCCTTTAAAAATGTACTCGTAATAGTCCAGTCATTTTAGACAAATTACCTAGAAAAAACTCTTATAATCTAGGGATTTGTTATGTATGTTATATTTAACTACTGTAATAACATACTAATAGTCTTCGCAAAAAAACCTGTGCTAAGGCCGCCATCTTGGAAAATGGCGTCCAAAAATTTTTGTGTTTAGCAATTTTCTATAAAATTAACCGTTTAGCCAAAAAATGCAATATTTGGAAAACTTTTTGAAAATTTGTTTAAAAAAAACACTAATTACCTGTTAAGGGAAGTCATAAAGAAAGTTTTAACAAACAAATTTTTGTTTTAATTTAAATATAGGAATTTCCTAAACAGTTTTATACAAATAACATATTTTTTTTTTTTTTCTTTTCATTTATATTTTATGTGAATTTTTAAATGTTACACTGCTGGTAATAAACTCCTACTGAGTTCACTATGGTACAAGATTGGTATTTTTTATGTATGTTGCATTTACCTACTGGAAAAATATAATAAAAGTCCTCACGAAAAACACCTGTGATATGGTATTTACCTTGGGTATTTGTTTCATTGCTGCTGTTTTTAATTAATAAACTGAATCACAAGTGGAACCAATATATTTATGGCATGTAAAATGACACAGGGAAGAGGTTAATATTCAAAATGAATTTAAAACCCAATTTGAAATGATATTTTTTTATAATAAAAGATGAAACAGTTGTTCATAGGCATATGACGTTTTATTAAATACAATTATTTTATTTCATTTCTGCCTTAGGCCCATTGATGCATTATTTTCATCCATAGATTGAGTCCCGGCTAAATCATGGCATCATATTTTGAAAAAAAAAGTAGCAATGAATCTTTTTTACTGGTTGTAGTCCTATCATACAAGGTGATAGGATGTGAACAAAAAATGTTGTCACCAAAGCAATTTATAGCACTGTTTACAAAATGAGGAATATCGCAAACTTTACGCGATGGTGGCGATATCCAAAGCTTGCGTTTAACCTTTAAATGTGGGAAAACCAAAGACCGTATAGCAAAAGGTTTTAAATAAAAGTTTCTAATCAACTTATTTCTAAAAATTTTTCTCGCTTGAAGTTTGTTTCTACTTCAAAAATAAAAAAAGTTTACGCTTAGTAACTTTTTCATGTTCAGATTTTTTTAGCTGATTATATTTTGTATTTTTATAAAACTAACTGATCTTTACCTTGTTTACTCCGTTGGAATCCTCAACTCTTCTAGATAAGAAATAAGTAAGTTTAATTGCAATCGGATGATTCTTGTGCGATGGAGGAGCGTGTTAATGAGAATATATATATATTGCGGCAGAAATCACACATTTGATGAAGTTGACCTCCAAGTGGAGGGGAAGGACCGTTTTTCACTTCCAAAACTCCACTGCGCTAGCATTCCAGGTGTATTAATAGAGTTCTATGGTGTCGACATATGGCAGAACACTGAAGCATAGCTTACAACAGTAACACCTGAGTTGGTACAGTTAGACTTGCATTTGCAAGAAATAAGTGTTATTAGTTCAGATGGAGCAGCAGGACCTTTGGTCATGAACATGGGAGTTAATGTACTTATGGTACTTCCGGTTTTTGTCCAACCCCAGAAGGTTCCATTTGATTTCCTTTCCACTCCTGGATTTGTAGGTACACACGATAAGAATGCTGAGCTGCTGCATCACTTGTTGGGGGGTAAAGACTCCAGATTGAAAATCTTACCCAGTGTCTGCCTGGAAACAATGTGGTTGTATCTGAAGTACCTTAATTCGTCTAAGGTTGTACTAATTGATCCGTTCTATAATTTTGTTGTTAAAATACATTTTTGAATAAATATAAATACAATTGACATACTACTGTATTTACTGTAAAGACCACTTGTATTACTAATTTTAAGTTCATAAATAAAACATTTTGTTACTTGTTCAACATAATAAAATAATTTTGTTAAACCTCAAGACTATTTTTTAATTATTTATAATCATCCCATTTTTGTAAAAAAGTATTTTCAAAGCTCTAAACTCTATTATTCTTATTTTCAATTTAATTACAAAACAAATTGATTGATTTTTCTGACCGATTATATTCAAAATAGGCCTACTCAATGAAAATTTTTTATTTTAGTCTCTCATCAGTTATTTACTTATTTTCTGGTTTATTCCGAACGGAATGATATATAGTAAGTTTTGTTTACTGTTTATAATAAAGTTTTGGCGAATTTACAAAAATACTTCTTTGAACAGTCATATTTTAATTGGATCTGGTGGAGAAGCCAATTTTAAAATAGAGTGTATAAAGCAAATAGATTCTATAGAATTTTATAGAGTAAATAAATTCAATACGTACAGTAAAACAAACCATGGGTAATATCTCAGTTGGAGTTTATAATGGTAGCCTATAGCTTGGTAGCGAATGTATTGAAGGCATCAGAAGTGTAACATTTAAAAATGCACATAACATTTAAATTAACATAGAAAATTTATGTTATTGGTATTAAACTGTTCAGAAAATTCCAATATTTAAATGAAAACAAAAATTTGCTTATTAAAAATTTCTTTATAACTTCCCTTAACAGGTAGGCTAATTAGTGTTTTTTTAACAAATTGTAAAAATTTCTTCCAAATATTGCATTTTATGGCTAAACGGTTAGTTTTATTGAAAATTGCTAAACAAAAAAGTTGTAGCTGTTTTTGTGACAAATATTTTTTAAATAACAATTGTTTTTATATGATGAACCGTTTTTGAGTTGCGAGGGAACATTTTTTGGACGACATTTTCCAAGATGGCGGACGTAGCACAGCTTTTTCTTGCAAGGACTTTTAGTATGTTATTACAGTACCTAAATACAACATACTTATCAAATCCCTAGCTTATACGAGTTTTTTTAGGTAATGGAGTAATTTTGATTTAAAATGACTACACACTATAAATTCTATTTGTTCAATAATTTATATGTTAATTATGGCTGACAAAATTACAATTGTTAAAATCAATTTACCATGCTTTGATTGGCTCAAAGCTGGAATATGGTATTTGTATTGTACCTTTTTTTTACAATTACTGCATATGTCACAGAAACTGACTAAAAAACTTCCAAAGTAAAATGACAATGTTTTAACATGATTTACAAAACTTTTCAATAACTTTTTTCTGTATAGTTAATTGGTATTATATTATTTATTAACCTTGTGTAATATTTAATTTTACTACATGTTCATTTTAAACTGTAGGACAGCCGTTCTACTGCGTGTTCAATAAACTTTTAAAATTTGATAGAATAAACTTTGAACACAAAATCTCACAACTAATACGTTTATTAACTCAAACGCGTTTCAATGACAAAGCCAACAATAGCTACAATAGTCAAACTATTGTTATGGTTTGACTATTGTAGCTCGTGCATCACTGAAGATAGCGACTTTGGCGTTGAAACGCGTTTGAGTTAATAAACGTATGAGTTGTGAGATTTTGTGTCAAAGTTTATTCTATCAAGTATATCTTCTCACAAGTCAAGCTCAATATTTATTTATAGACCTTTTAAGACGACTTTAAGATATGAGTAGCAGCTTGTATATGACGGCCTTGTCATCAACCGTAGTCTACATGTAAGGTTACAAATAAATAAATAACTTATGAGCCAAGCGTCCAAATATCATAGGTTTGTTATCAAATCAGGTTTTTCAGACCCCAAGCAGTTTAATTGCCCTATTTACCAACTGTTAAAATTAACGTGTCAAGGCAATAGAAGGTAAAACACAGAAAATGTAAAAAATGCCCTCTACTCGGTAAACTGTGACAGTTATGGATTGATTGTTAGTACATCAAAAAATTTAACAATGATGCTGATTAATATTTGCTATTTAATATTAATATATTAATATTTTGATGACATGATCATCATCCTCAGAGGGGAAATGTACATAAGGGTAATGTATTAAACATAACTTACAATTTAGTTGTTTAGTTATTTGTTAGTTAGTTGTTTTTGTTCCTTGTTTTGTGGTTCGGGGTTTTAATTCAAATCAGTGTGACTTTGTCGCCACAGTGCTCTTTTATTTGTTTAATGATGACTGATATAACTTCTTTATTCAACCATTTTGAATACAACTGGCATAGGCTATAACAAAAAAAATCAACTTCAAACAAACAACTCATTAATATACTTACAGCTAAATTTCTCTCACAATCCATTCAAAAAGAAACATGAAATTTTACCTCTTAAAAAGAATGAAGACAATAAAAATTATTACTTACAGTTTCAATTGCACACTTATAAAAAACACATATAAAACAAGTAAACAAATTTTATATTCGAAATTCACTTTTAGTCAGTCCATAATGTCATATTAGGTCTCTTTCACTATTATTTCAAGTCTGTCCACTTTCCGATGCTGTCCTGTGTCTTACTGCAAACTTACAGTTCAATTGTTGCGTCACACCTTATAAGTCATAATTTTGTCATTTGTCCAATTTTCAACGAGACTTTTACCTTCTTCATTCACTAATAACTCATTTCTACATACTGAAACACCTTCAAATGACCCAAATTAACATTTGGTTACATTTTTACTTAAAAAGTGGGAGCACTGTCCCAATACGTCCATCTTACTCAAGCATCTGGTTATAAGTAACTGTCTTGGTAACAGATTTCTTTGTCCTGAGGTCCTACGTCATTTCTTCTCCACCAATCAGAATAAGTATCTACCTTTTCGGGATGACGTATGCATCGTTAGAAAAATCCTTTATGTTAATTCTCCAATCATCGATTAGAAGTCACGACAGTAAGTCTAGCTTCTGTTTGCTTGTCCGAGGCTAAATACTTTTGTTCTGTCTTTCGCGCCCTGGCATTGAGGCTTACATTACAAAATATTTTTAAATGTGTGCATTCATATTTTAATTTCTACATTAATTTGTTCTTATTAAAAATATACTGTCTGCATATCACTTTGAAATTATATGTTTATTAAAATTCTAACGTTAACATTTTTAGCCTAGACGTGTGTAATACCACTACCCTCCCAAAATTACTCTAAACTCAAATAATTATTGTTGACAAGTCACTATGTTACAAGTTACCTTTAAAAAAAAAAAAAAAAACAATAAATATCGTTTCATGCGTTTAGAAGCTACGATGCCACAAGCAGTTACACATGTTATACATAAAAAATCCTTCTTTTGTGTCGAATGTTAAAAATAATGTTCTTCATTATTTCACAGTATTATTTAGTTTTGACCAAGCCTACTATCTTATAATACCCATATTATTACTATACAAATTTACTACATCACATTTATTTTTGCCAAAGGAAACGAGTAACTTAAGTGAATTGTTGTTCTTTTCATACAATTCATGATCATTTGTCTTTTTTATTTATTTTGGGAAACGGTATGAATTGAAACTCAAATAGCCCGAAATATATTGTTTAGTAATATAGGGTTAATGCACTGGCAAAATCGAACGGAAAAGCTTAGGGTCTTAAGCTCCCATCCGTTAAAAAAGGCAACTAAGAAAAAAATTAATACCATTAAATAATTTGTTTGTATTTAACTCAAACAAGATGTACAAATTATTTGTATTTTTCTTAACCATTAAAGTGGGACGTGCAGTAAGCTCTGCAGTAAAAACAATTTGATTAAGCGAATTTGTAAACATTTCATAGAAAAGCTGTATTTTTGTTATTTGATAAGATATCATCATGATTTTTGTTTTGTTTTTCTTCTAATAGACTTACAAATATTATCTACTACCCTAAATACCTTTATAATATACCAACAAATTTAGAAAAAATAAAATTACACACCATAATAAAAACTTTTGATAAAATTTCCAGTTTGTATGAAGAAAACAGAGAAAAAATATATCACTTGAAAACTTGCACATCACTTTAAGACACATTTTGTTCTACACTTATGTTAAAAATTTGAGCCAATATCTTGCTAAATAAAAAAGTTACACTACTTTTTCGAAATATGAAAGTTTTAACTAACCCATTCACTTATAACGACAACAATCCGCCTGAAGGGACGAGATAGGCAATTTGGTTGCTTTGTAAAGGAACTAAGAGCGGGTAATTTATCAGATTTATTCTCTGCAGTCCTTAGCCAAGTGGTAGCGTAGCATCTTCCTTATCAGAAGATTCCGTGTTTGAATCTCGCGAGACCAGATGCTTTCCATATCTGTGGTTTGAGGGTAGGAGGGCAGAAGTAAAGCAAACGGTGGTTGGCTCTCTTCCTAGCCGATTGGATATGACTAGTTAACCTGGTCTAAAAGCTTGGGTTAACACTCTAACCGAAACATAGGTTCCAAACACGTTAACAGATACCTGCCGTTACAAAGACAACATTGTCACAAACATAGAAATTGTATCTCCTCATGCTGAAATTAAAAGTTTATGAGGAAAAATGCAACCATATTTTAGAAAAAAGTATATAATGATCTTAAAACCCTAAAAGTACATATCAAATATTTTTTGTATTAATAATTATGGTGATATCACAAAGTAATCCGAAACGTCCCGTCAGCGAGACGGGTAGTTGAAAAAAGGTCAATGTCACTGCCACGCCTACTAAACACTAACAGCCTGAAAACTAGTTTAGAGGAGGGATAAGGTATTGAGAAGCCCAGCTTATTTAGACAAACAGCGTTGCCACTATTGGCTATCAAAATTTCATATCCGTCTCACAGACGGGTGTTTCGGTTAAAGTGTTAAAACATATATCGGATGAGAAATAAAATAAAATACGAAATAACGCGGTGGAGGAAGATCGTCACCGTGACACTTCTCTCACGAACAAACAGTGACAATAGATTGTCACTTTGGCATTTCCCGCACGAACTAATGGCGATGATAGATCGTCACCGTGGCTAAAGGTTAAATAGTATTTTATAAATGATGTATTTCTGATGTGTGTGTAATTAATGTACCTGTGAATACTAGTAAGTAATCAAATAAAAATATAAAAATAATATTTTTATTGCAGGTTGTGGATATGACGGACAATCCTTACTGGTGGTATACGGGATTAAATAATGATGTACAATCAAACATACTAGCCCTTAAATTGCGTAAGAAACAAGCTAATTCAACACGCCTACATAGACTCCTTAATAATTCTATAGACATTTATCTGACATTAAAGAATGATATTAATGTAGCCCCTATAAATGGTACAGCTCAAAGAATAGATCCGGATGATGATACAGATACCAAGGATTTGGCTGTTTCTGTACATCGTATTGAAACTCCGTTAGGTTCAAAGCTATTACTAGATTTTACTGGTATAACACATCCACTTAAGGTAATTATGAAATTCTATTGATTTAATAACATTAACGTAGTCATGTGCTACTTCAAATAGAAAGGTTTGATAGCATTTCTTTTAACCTTTCGGTCTTGAGGAATGTGTAACACTGATGTTCTCATTTGGTCGTTCCAACTGAAAATTAAGTAATGGGCTATAAATATGAAGGCTGTTTGGAAAGTAACCTCCGTTTTTTTATAAATAAAATACAGTACAGTAGAGCGTCGAAAATCTGAACTAATTGGGACCGAGGGTGGTTCGGATTATCAATACCATGAAAATGCTATTTCATGATAAAATATATGCCCTTTAATCCTAAATAGCATTTTCTTAGGTGTGTGTTTAAAGTGGTTAAACAGTACAAGCAGTAATGTAATTATAATACAGATTGTAAGACTACTTACATATTATGATTTAGAAGAACATGCACGTACACAGTAGGGCCAACATGGTTACACTTGTAACTTTCAATTTCAGTACAGTACATAATTGAAAGTTGTTGACTTGTACATTATAGTTAACACAAACGAAAAATTTAAAAAAAATACTGTATAGTACACTGTCACAGATATATTGGTAAACACCAATATTCCCAAAGACTTAATTAATTAAAATAAAAAAATAAACAAATTATAGAAAGATTCTAAGATTCAAAGCAAGTTAGTTATGAAGAAAGGACACAGTTAAAAGATTACAGCTGATACTAGTAACACACGTGTAAACTATTAGGTTACGTTCCCAGACATTTCAATCAAGTCAGCAGTATTAGAACAACTTGCTCTGAAACTAGTGAAACGACTCGTATTACATTTCACACAGCTTTAGCGAACAATGCAGAATATCATGAGAATGCTTTTACAAGAATTTACAGATAGACAAATCTTTAGAAAAATGAAAGACCAATAGGGAGATGAGTGAAAAATCTTTAGCCAATGACAAACGGTTTTTCAAAAGGACACGGTAGGAGGAGTAGGGCAAGAGCGAGAAAAGCAAGGTCTTCTTCTAAAATCTTTTGAACAGGCAAGACCTAAAAGCCCGCTTCACACCACAATGTATATTTCAACCTAAATCATTTAAATTAACTCAAGTAAAAGAATCATCCTTAATTCATCAATAAGTAATCATCAGCCAATGTAAAATCAAGTAACCTACACACCAATCTACTGGATTCTACCCAAGGACCAAATTTGGAGCCCATTCGAGGAAACATTAGTCATAACAGAATTACGAGTGCTTAGTGTCAGTGAAATAAATAAATGTGTTAAATAAAGTTATCTAAAGTGAAAATCTAAAAATCAATTTAAAAGTCAGTAAAAGGGAAAATCGCAAAATATGTAAGTAATTTAAAAATTTCAATTTATTTTAAGACAGATCTTGAGGTTAAGCAAATTAAATCATATCCAGATAATTAAATTAAAATCAGATACAAATATCAAATGGGAATATATATATATGTAATAAAATAAATTCATAATTTAAGAGCAACACTAAGTAAGCAATTTGGTCGGGTCTTCTTTATATAGATTAGTTGCCAAGGATTTTAATAATACCTAATAAGCAATTGAAAGGAGATTCCGATTGAATTTAAAAGGTCAAAAACTGTTGTTTAGGATAAGGTTTAAAAACAAATAATTATGTTAACTTAATTAACAAAATTTTTATTTCAATAATTTTATACTATATTTTGTTTAGCCTATTTTAATAAGGAATAAGTTTTACATATTAAATATTAAGGAAACTGCATAGTAATTGAATAGTACGGTCTCCCTTAACAACATTATAGATTACGTATAATAATTATCAAAATATCCTAATAAAGTTAGTTTAGTAGATTCAGCAACTTATCATTAAGTAAAGTTTAGAGGAAGAGACGAATTGAGAAATTAAACATTAAGAAATTGTATATTAAATAATTTGTACATTTCTCAAGAACAATTTTCATTGTGTCATGTTAATTCAACCTTTGCTTAATAAATTCAATAAAAATTCTAAATATTATTAATTTAGAAAAAATATAGCTACCAAATGAATCATATGTCATGTACAATCTTTTATTATTAATTATACATTTAATTCAAACCATCAAACGTCTCTGAAGTTATTTCAACCAATTAGTTGTAAGTCAGACCTCTCAAGCCAAGCAAAAATTGATTCGTTAGTCGAATCTGGTGGAGCCCCCAAATAAGACAAACCATACATGGTTTAAAGATTAAAAACCTCATAAAGGTAAACAGAAAAGTGAAAATAAACCTTACATGATAAAGTTGCCCATATCAAAATATTAACCTTACATGGTGAAAACACACCTCCATATAATAATAATAATAATCTTACAGTACTCTACTGTATGTGCGGCACACTGTTATAATGATTACACAAAAAGAAATGAATGAATTTTTTGTATGTTTACTGCTAGCGCTAAAGCAGCTTATTAGTGTGACAGTGAAAATACTGACAACTAGTCTGCTGTGTGGGCGTGTGAGAGCATGTATTAAGAAGTGTTTAAAAACAGATAATGATGTCAAACTGCGATGAAGATTTTTGTGAAATTTTCAACGACACAATAATTGAAATTTGCGAAGACGAAAACTAAATTTTTGCAGGGCCTTCCTCAGAACGCGTTCGGATTTTTGACGTTTCGGATTATTGACGTTCGGATTATCGACGCTCTACTGTAGATACAAAATGTGTATTATATACGTCTTAAAACTACGACTTTCCTTTACTTTTCAACATAGTTTCCATGAACATTTAAGGACTTATCATACCTATTAACTAACTTTGAAATTCCTTCTGCAAAAAAATCTCCCTCCTGTAACCATATCCGGTAACCGCATCTTTGAGCTCTTCATCATCCTCAAATCGCAGGGAGCCAAGCCATTTCTTCATATGCATAAAGAAAAAAATCATATGAAATTTCTTCATAAGTCGTTGGGAGCCAAATCTGGGTTGTATGGTGGATGCCTAAAAACATCCCATTTGAATTGGCCCAGAAGGTCTTTGGTTTTCTGAGCAACGTACTTGATCCAAGTTTCATCTCCTGTCACAATTCTGTACAGAAAGATTCTCATTCTTGGTCATAACGCATCAGAAAGTCCAGAACCGAGGTCATTCGTTGAGTTTTGTGGTCCTCTGAATGAACTTTCGGGACCCATCGAGCACAAAACTTTTCGTAGCCTAACCTGTCAGTCACTATCTCGTACAATACAGTCCTGGAAATTTGTGGATATTCTTCCGAAAGTTCTGAGATGGTGAAACATTGGCTGTCATGAATTTTTGCGTTGATTTTCTCAACCAGTACATCAGTGACCACAGATGGTCTGCCACTTCTTTCTTTGTCATGGACATTTGTTTGGCCATTTTTAAACGAGCGCACCCATTCCCGAACAACTCCTTCACTCATTATCTTTGGGCCATACTCAGCACAAGGTCCTCTATGAATTGCTGCTGCCGAATATTGTTTAGCTGTGAAAAATCTAATGACAGCACACACTTCACACTCGGTGGGATTTTCTATTGCAGCATACATTTTGGCAAACAACTGAAAAACAACTATCGCTCGGACGACCTTCACTCTACCACGGCTGGACGCCGATTGACCTGCCATGCACGCCGGCACAAGAATGACGGCATTACCCCCTCCACTTCCCGTGAAGTGAGCAAACGGAGGTTACTTTCCGAACAGCCCTCGTAGCATACACATCATGTATTGCTATGACAGTGTTGCCACAAACCAGGAAAGGCAAGAAAATTGGCTTAGGGTCAGAGAAGTTTTGAAAGCTTTCTAAATCACAAAAGAAACTAATTAAATTCTTTCTCAAGTTCCTTTAAAAGTTAAGCTAAGTTTGTTTTACTTTTGTTTCTATTTACAATTGATTCAAAGTTCAGTAAGTTCTTAACACTTTCCGTGCTGAGCGAGGTGAAGTGAAACCTTCACTTTTAGTGCTACTAGCAAGATGGCGCCCAATTTGAACCATCATAAGTTGCTTTGTAGTCGCTATTTGCTTATGCTACTGAACCTTATTCAAAGTTCAATAAGTTCTTAATTTCAAAGTGAAGTTTAGTTAAAGGTTATGTATTTTGTTTTTTATTTGTAAGTGATTTTTATACAAAGTTAATTTTAAACCTTAAAAAACTTATTTTTAAATCTTTAAAGCATTTATCCAAGACTTTTTTATTTTTTAAGTTATATACAAATGAATGCATTTATGTTTGTTTATAATTGTGTAATAATTTTGAATAATGACGTACCTATATGTTATTTAAATCAATTATTTTCTTTTTTCCTATAATACATTCTAAGACAACTTACATTTTAGCAAATTGTTTACAGTTGAAAGAAAGACTTTTTCTTTGTGAAAAATGTCATTAGTAAATACATGGTGTTTGAAAAAGAACTTCCTAGTTTTAATTTGCCTTAGAATAGGTACAAAGTGGCATACACTATTCTAGTTTATAGTATTTGATTCATCAACTGCCCAAGTTTTGCTCATGTATATGTGGGAATTCAGTTCCTGCAGTTGGCATGATGCCTGCTTGACTGCATTCAGTGCAGTGCAATGACTGCACTCCACAACAGAAGGTGCAGTGTGTTATTTGACTTGTGCAAACTGAACTGGCTGAAGATTGCACAGGAATATATTAAGGTGGAAAAAGTGCTTCTGTTTTTCCAACAAAATGGTGCCCCACCTCATTACAGTAACCGTGTGCGCGTGGCCTTGGACACTCGCTTTCCGGGAAGGTGGATAGGCAGGGCTGGCCCAATCTCTTGACCACCACTTAGCCCAGACATAACCCCACTAGACTTTTTCTTTTGGGGTTACATTAAAAATGTTGTTTATACTGAGAAGATCCGTGACATCGACCATTTACGGGAAAGAATCTTTGCGGCGGTTGAGACAGTTACACCTGCTATGTTGGTGAATACCTGGCGAGAAGTGGAAAATTGTCTCGATATGTGTAGGGCAACAAATGGATCCCACTTTGAAGTTTACTAACATTAAACAAAAGCTTGAAGTTTTCATTGTATGTACACATTAATGTATTTTTTCATTAATTTCACCATAAATGTATACATAAAACTAGGGAGTTCTTTTTCAAACGCCCTGTATAACATAACTATGAAATTTAAATGTTTTACAGGGTTCCTTCAAAAATTTAATTTTCACTTCTCCTGTCTCTCGATGACCAGTTTTTTATACTTTTCTCTGGCCCTTGATTTGTCATATAAATGCACACACTTTGTCCTACCTTCTAATTGAATTATAATAAGGATATAAACAATAATCGCTAATTAAAAAAAAGAAACTTTTAAAGTTTATTATTAAATAATTCTAGAAAATTTTACTATACAGCATTTAAAAGTTAATGAATTGAAACATGCAACAGAGAAAGGTGTTACCTAAAAGCCTACAGTAAGTAGTTGTACGGAGAGGTTCATTCTGCAACTCTCTCGAGTGTTTCTCCCCCCCAACCAAGTTTACCAAAAACAGAATATGAATTCCAAAAATGGCAGATCAGGCTACTTGGAATTCCCAGACCTGGTACTTGAAATTTTATATCCATTAATTTCAATCATAATACTAATAGATGTGCAGTACTCATCTCTTACCCCTTACAAGTTACACTTTCCGTGCTGACCACGTTTAAATCCCTCACTTTCAGTGTTACAGCATAGGATGGTACTTCTTATGCATGACTAGCAAGATGGCGACCAATTTGAACGATCGTAAGTTGCTTTGTAGTAGCTAGTTCCTACCATCTACTCGGGTAAAAAAATGGCTCTAGACGACTAAACCCCCTCATTTCCAATATAAATTGAATGGGACATGTGCGGACAGTCACAGGGAAGAAGAAGTTTTGTGAGTTTAACTGCGCTCAGTTACAGGGAAGAACAAGTTTTGTGGGTTTAACCGTGCTCAGTTACAGGGAAGAAGAAGTTTTGTGGGTTTAACTGCGCTCAGTCACAGGGAAGAACCAGTTTTGAGGGTTTAACTGCGCTCAGTTACAGGGAAGAACAAGTTTTGTAAGTTTAACTGCGCTCAGTCATAGGGAAGAACAAGTTTTGTGGGTTTAACCACGCTCAGTCACAGGTAAGAACCAGTTTTGTGGGTTTAACTGCGATCAGTCACAGGAAAGAACAAGTTTTGTGGGTTTAACTTCGCTTGGTTATAGGAAAGAACAAGTTTTGTTAGTTTAACCATGCTCAGTTACAGGGAA
>JAGFPH010002368.1:168027-202982 GCA_018207615.1 Philaenus spumarius | reverse complement strand
TAAACTGATATACCGGTACACAGAAGCGATATACAGTTTATGATATTAGAAGTCTTATTAGATAGCTTTTATTTATAATCGTGGTAAATTCATTTATATTTTAATTGTTTATATATATCATACAAAGCTGTACATTTTTTTTTGTTTAAACATATCTAAGAATAATAAAACCATTATGTTTTGTTTATAAAACTGCTTTTTTTAACAAATCAATAAAGTCGCTGCAAGTAGTAACAAAACAAATAAATAACAAGATTCAAAAATTCGTAATAATAAATATGAAAACATCTTACAACACTCCAGTATACAGAAGTTCTTCTATAAATAAATACATATACAGTAAACACTATCTAATGAAATTATAATTTGTATAAAGTCGTTTCAATTGAGGCTTGTACTTCATTAGTGTCCCATAGTAATTGATCCAATTTCCCAAGATAAAATATACAGAATCCGTAGGCAGAGAGCTATTTAATAAACATTACTAAATACATGACACAAACATTTCTTCAACGAGTTACTAGACTTGGTCCATACTCTATTTCTGTCATTGATTTAAAGTATTAAAGTAAGAATTATATCTGAAAGAAACAAGAAATGCAAGAAATTTTACAACCGCAACAGTTTATCATTAATCTATATAGACTTGATCAATAAAAGAGATGTAACCAGGTGATCAGACTACAGTGCAAATACAAATATTCAGAGCCTCAATTGAAAATATCACAATAATACTATAATACGCTTAATTCATGATCCCAATAATACTCTCTAATTAGAAAAACACTATAAGGTATAATAATAGAAAATATGTTCCATAAAGCAAAATATTAAGGACACATGCCTATTATTAAATTGTGCTAAATTAAGAATTATATAAAAATATTGAGACTGGATTACAGCACCCGTTAAATGAGAACGGTTTACATAACAGTATATTACTTAATCAAAATTAAGTACTTAACAAAAATAACAAGAAATATATATATGGGAAACAATTCCAAGATAATATATGCGAAACAAGTAGAGAAGAATCACGCTTGTTAAGCTTTGGACCGCACTGTCTGAAAGCGTTAAAGGAAGAACTCAACGGACAAGGAAGAGTGTTTTACCCATTTAGGTATTGGAAAACACAAAAAGAGCACAATTTCTTTAGATTACTTTGTCTACTTTGGGTTAACTATTTGAAGACACGGGGATCACTGCTGTGCCCGCTGAATGTATGGTAGATGAGCCTGCAACATAATATCAATGTTATAATTTAGTTGTTACTCAAATATTTGTCGTTAAAACACGTTTGACCGTTAAACATATTTTTGTGAGAATTGTGTTGTTTTTATTTGTTTTAAATAACAAGAGTATAAAACATATGTCCCAGATCTAAATACAATTCTTGTAATCCAGTATTAATTTTTTTTTCCTACAGCTATTTAACAAAGTGAGTTTTTGCACAATTACAGCAGTTCGCAAACTAAACTACGTATGTTCAGTGTCAAGTATTACCTCATTGTTTTTCTTTTACCGCGCAACGTGCGTAAATCAATTCTTTGCAATCTAAGGTGCAAAAGTAAACAGCTGATGTAGGTTATGTTTTGAAAGTTTTGATTGTTGTGCTGCTCTTGGTGGCTACAATACTATCTGGAATATTATTCAGAACGTTTATGAACTAGATTGTAATGTTAACACGTTTTGTTTAGTATAACAGATCTTTTTAAAAAACTAAGACACTAATTAAAAATGCAGCTGTAGGAAAAACTGTGTGTACTATGGGTGTAAAGTTTACTTCGGCTGCGCCTCAGGTGTCAGTGTTTATTTTGTGCGAACCCTTGATACACAAATAACTATTGCCACATTACATTTTAGTTCAATTCAACCTGGTGACAAAACTAAAATATTATGTTTACTCCACTCATACAGAGTTTTAATCTTTCATTTTTGGATATAAGTTTGAAATTTGCTGTAATATAACAATTAGACCTCAGAATTCACCCAAAAGTGGTAGGTGATTTCCAGTATTCTTGGAGGGCTTAAAGCAAACTCGAAGACGGTGGCTATTTAGAAACAAAATTAAAGAATAAATTAATTATAAAAGTTCATGAAAAAAAAATTAACTAACGTTTTAATTTATCTCGATCTGTCCAAGTAATCAAGCAAAGAATATACCAGCAACAATTGTACAATCCAGCTTGCAGTGATTGTTCACAGTGCTATGTGTGCATCATTTGTTTTCGTGAATAAAGGTCTGGACACCCTTAACCACAACAACCACGTACCGTAGCACAAACGTGTCCAACACTCGTTGAAAGAGTTGCACAATAGAAACCAAGGTGCAACTTACTTCGAGTCCACAACTACTTCAACACAAGCATGCAACGAGCGCTACAAGTTTGGTTTACTTTTAGACATTGATGGTGCCATCTTGACTCCGTGAATATATCTCGGTGTTGGTCATTTTAGTCCATTAAGTGTTTATTCTTAAATATTTGTTGTTGTATTTTAAATGTAATATTTTTGTTTTAATTGAAATGTTTTTAGATTCCTGAAGATGAAAAAGAAATCTCTATAAAAGTATTAAAAAATATTTTTAAATAAATTAAGTTTATTTTAAAGGTTGGCCACCGCAAAAAAAATGTTTGTTTAAACTAACCAAGAAAGGAACCACACTAAATTTTTCATTTACAATTTCATCATTAGCAAAATTATATAAAAGGAAAAGAACAAGTTAAAATCAAAAACTTACAATAAGTCTTTTTGAAATAACAATAGAATTATGTTAATAAAAATTAGTATAATTATAATTCTATTTTAACACGACAAATCGTACACTTAAATTGACAACGCTGCCGGTTCTTATATAATTCCCAAATCGCTATTAGAAATTCTGCTAACATTTTTAGGTTAGTTACCGTTTCAAAATAACAAGGAAGACTTAATACAATAGGGTACAGGTTGATTGGGCAGGGACATCATACGTACGAGTATGGTTTGACAACATACGTCAGTGCTACGGTGCGTACTCGTTGCAGTTAAGTGTGTCCACACCTTATGTTGTCACTAGCTCAATATTCCTAATGCTGTAGGCTGGAATGCATGAGTTGTCGAGACTTGTCGAGTTGTGGACTTTTACCTTGATTTTTAGTTTCTTAGAAGAACATGTCTGATTTATGTGCGTTTGTACACATAAGGTGTCGAAGAGGTTGCTATTTTTTCAATTATTATGCCGGACGACTCTACAAACTTGACACTTAACATTAGTGTTGCATAGATATGTAAAAAAGAGTATCCTTGAGTTTAATTTTTTTATGGCCAAACAAAATGGCGCTGTAACAAAATAATGTAATGTTTTCATCAAAATTGTATTATTTGCACAACCTTTGCAAATTGTTCATTTGCAGATAACACGAAAATGTGTGAAACAAAATAAGGAAAGTAAAGAAAAATTTTATAAATTATTAATGATCCAAATTTGACCTTTATTCGGAACTGATTTCCATCAACAGCTATGCACTAATAGCTTTTTTCCGAGGTATCAACAGTAGTTCCTCTTCATTTAGCCTATAGGATAAGAATAATTTTTTTCTTTTAAAAGGCCCTACAGATAAAAATTGTAAACAGTCAAGCCTGATGATCTTAGAGACCAGTCCATAAAGTTGCTGCCTTGAACAATCCAACGATTGAAAAGATTGAAAGAACAAAAGAACAAAACTCGAGGGAACTTTTTTAGATATCTATGTTAAATAACTCTAAAGTGTCAAGTTTGTAGAGTGTTCAATATGCCTGTCATATTAATTCAAAAATAGTGACTTCTGTGTGGGACATCCAATACATTGCCAGTGTCTTAGACAGTGTTTTACATGAAACATGTTAAATATTTGACATGCAACATGTGTTGATATTGAGTAAACTTTGACCTTTCATACTTCAGAAAGTGTTAGAACAAGCAAAAAAAAATCTTTTCATAACTTGGCGACAAGACATAAAAAAGTTTGTAAATCTGAAATGATGGTTAATATGGCCTAAGTGATCTGACAAGGAATGGTCTGGTAACTATGGACTAGTTAAGTATCACACGTTCCATGTGTCAAACTATGGCACACTAACGCACTATATTATGTTTGAAATGGGCGATATGATATAGGCCCTGACACATTTCTTAGTAGGAAATATTGTTTATTATTAAAACTGGGCTGTGCTTCACAACACTTACGGAGTCCCCCCCCCCCCCCCCCCCCTCTGCATCAAGAGAGGCTGATTATAGATTTCCAATATATATATTATATAGTAGGATCATAGAGTAACCATTTTAGGATTGCATCCCAAATTTAAATCTCAGCATGTTACAACTAAATTATTTTCTAGAATAAAATATATTCGTCTCTCGTACACTACTTACAACCGTAGGTTATAGAACATACATTTAAATTACTACCTGGAGTCGATGCCATCGAATCGACAGGACTAACAAGCGCGTTGGCGCTCATCGGAGTTAAGCTCGACTGTGCCATTAGCTTTTGCCGAACTTCTCGTATCTTTAGTTGCAAAGACATCTTGTTTGGAAAAATATCAGCATGTTCAGACTGCAACACAAATACAAAAAGCTCTAGGTGATAAAAGCAAAATCAAATCCATTGTCATAAATAAATGTCAATAAAAATTTGTTCTTACCCTAACTCTTATTACACAATAGTTTTAAGCTGTAAAATTTATGTGAATTATAATTTATAGCTTAACTTTCTATTAACTGAGAAACTGAAAAAGCCAGTTCTGCACTGCCAATAGCCGACTGTCAAAAAATATTAAAGTCTGAACAATCGGGAAAAAAATTTAATCTTTTGTAAGTCATTAAATTTAACTTTTAAGTTACTGTGACCTTTATGCATCGATTTTATGGGTTTTGTTACAATTTTTTTATAAGTTTCTTTCTGTAGTCTTTAAGAGTATTTTAACCTATAATTTTAAAGTTATTTGTGTTTTTAATACTGTGATGGAACCTAATTTAGCCAAAGCTATAATAGTTATAAGACTATTTCAATAAAGAAATATTTCATTACTAGTCCTGACAGAATGGGCTTTCGGGACACGATAAACTGAAAAGGCACTTTTAGACAACACATAAGAAATACTTTTTATATACTCCAAAAAAACTCAAAATTTATTTTATTTACTAGATTTAAAAAAAATCTAATGTCATGACTCATTGTTTGTATTCAAAGCAGCAATTTTCTGTACAATATGATTAAAATAAAATTTAAGAATAAAAATAATGTGCTTAAAATCTTTTACAAATACTCTTCAAAGGTTTCTTCAAACATTTGTGATTATAATTTTACGTATTATTTATATATATATATATATATATAGTAATTTTAAAACAAATGTTTTCTGTAATAAACTATTTGATTGAATAAATATAAAATGTAGTACTTTCTGTTGTATTTTTTGGAAACAAAATGATTTTAGTTAAATCTTCTAGACCTAGTAATTTGTTTTAACTTTTTTTCATGTAATAAAATAAAATGTATTCTGCAGCAATTTCAAAAGAAAATAGTACATTACAATATTATATTACGTAAGTAAATCTTAGGTCTGCCAATTTTAAGGTTATTTCAGCATACATCTTACCTGAAAAGTAGTTGTGGCTTGGGTAGATGGAAAAAATCCTTGCTCTTGAAACAGCTGCATAACGAGCTGTCTCCTCTGCTCCAAGACTCGTCGGTGACCTTTCTCTGCGTCTCTCCCTCCTGGTGTCTTGGGTGTACGAGGAGAAGCCGCTTCCAGGCACTCAAGTCCATTATCAGGTGTTGAACCTAACCAACACAGCAGAACAGAAGGTTAAATCGATCACAGTACGAAACTTGTATGAATGAAAATAACCTAACCTATTGCAGACCAAATATAACAGATTTAGTACAGACGAGTTAAGTAATTCCTGTTACAGTCTCTTTAAACCACATGCATTCAAAATTAATGTTAGCCAGTTCTCTTTAACAAACAATTCTCCTCTCATTACATTAAAAATCTATTTTATTTAACCAAGTTTTCTATCGATTACCAAATTGTATTATCTTTAGCATAAAAGTGTGATTTTCAATCCTTTTCCATCCATCAGTATATAGGTTTTATGTATGAAATCTGGACTCAAGCTTTTTTCATTTGTTAAAATATTGGTATAATATGTATATTTAGCATGGTAACATAGAATCTTATACTTTGGTGGCAGTACATGATAAATTAAATGCTAAGTGCATGTTTACTAAAATTGTTTTATTTTTTGACTTATTACGCATTTAGTTAAAACACACTCAACATGAAATCTTGAAAATGTTTTAAAAGACTTCATAAATTAACCAAAATGCTTCCAACAATATCAGACAAATTAATTCCATAAAGCAAACAATCATAATACAAATTAACTAATCAAAAAATATAAAGCTTCCAGATTCTACATTAAACAAATTAGTAAAATGGTCATCGTCTGCCTTGTGTGAGGACCACTAAAGGTGATGCTATTTCATATGCCGTTACTGGGGCTCCAACAATTTTAGATTGAATTGCATAACATTTACAACATTTTGCATTCTTATTAGAGGCAAACTCCATTGACAGTTATTTAGGCGTAATAAAATCTATAATATTTTGTAACAGTTGCTAGGACTCGAAACCAGTTACCTAATGTATACTACTTCCAAAAAATAAAATGAAATGGCAAGAAACAATGTATTCAAATGGATTCTATGTTTATACTTTGGGAGTTGGAAGAAGAAAACAAGTAATTCCCTTTTGGTGGTAGAAATTTTGTTGTTTTCTCATCTAGTTGATAATACTGAATACAAAGTATTTCAGTAACGCCAGTTTCTATTTTCTCATTTCATCGTGGTAAGAGCATATACAGTAAAGCCCTTCTTAACCGGCCTCGGATCAACCGATCCTCGGATTAGCCGCCCTATCCCATGGAACAACAGAGTTATTTTTCTCTTACAGATTATATTACTGTAACTGGCCAAAGTCTCAAACATTGATTGTTTGACGGACATTTCCTGGAAAATAAAGCTGGGTGAAGCAATGTGTTAGTGTTGTGGCAGACAGAACAGGGGAGGGGTCGCGTGAGTTTGATTCACCTCTTACTTCTGCGGCAACTGTATTTTGTCTTAGACTCAATTGACAAAGCGGCATCCTTTGTTTCTTTTTCTTCGCCTGTTGCTTTGTCGGAACCTTTACTGAATTTTGTGGGAGCAAAAATTTGTAACATGTTGAGCACCAAAAACATTCAACGGCATTAGACGTGATTAAAGTATGAAAATGGAGAGACTTGGCTTTAAAAAAATCTTTAAATGTTGAAGAATAGAAAAAAACTGATTTTTTGATACGGTATATATAAATTAGGTTTCAAAGTTTATGGAAGTTTAAAATGTTTAATTTGTTGGTGTTTGTTTATGTATGTTGTACATAATAAAATGGGTTGCAATAACGTCTTATTTTCTTGTTTATTTATGAAATATGTAGATTATTTTTGGAAAAACATTATTTTATACGGGAACCTCGGGTCAACCAGCCAAACAGGTAACCGGCCAGGGTGTCGGCTCCGTCCAGACCAGTAAGAGGGGTTCTACTGTAATTACACAATTGTTAAATGAAAACTTTGTTTTAACTTTAACCAATATGACTACATTAGTTATACCGTTAATGATGAACAACCATACCCACAGGAAAACAGTTTTTAATACTTATTTGTCATGGTTGTAGCCCTCTTTAGAAAATGTTTTCTTACTTAAATAAAAGCTAATTGAATGTATAATAGCAACACACATCCTTCTTCTGTGAAGTATGAAACATGCACATGTATCGAGATAGTAAATTATAACTGTCATCTAAATCAAAGTAACTTCAGTCATAAACAAAGAAATATGTTGTAACCAGGATAGACTGGATTCGATTAAACTATCGGCACAATACATGCCGTGTGTTTATAACTTATCTGAGAAATCAGTGTTTAACTACAAAGATATTTGCTAAAACTATAAATTTATTTTCAAAGAGAATAATGTACATATTGTAACAGATCACCTGTCTCAGTTGTATTGAGGGCAAACAAATGAATTTAGATACCAGTTTCAATTGAAACTATTTCAAAACTAAAAATGTAAAGAAAATATTTTTGTTAATACTAGTGCCACAAATATCATATTTTGTTGGGAGGAAGTTACTTACTTGCTCCTCTTTCAATATAATTTGAAATTTACAAGAATTTGTTTTTTGTATTTTTAATTACTTCCATTGAACTTATTTACTCTCAAAACTAAAAACTGTATCAAACATTGCTAATGATATACCATTTAACCCTTTTGCTGACACAGATTTGATAGAAGTATGAGTTTAACTCTAAATATACCCTAAAGGAATGGGGGGAAACAATTTTAATTTTCAATATCTCCCTTAATTCTTCATCATAATGAATGACTCAAACATAATATTTAGGTCAAAACTCTTTCGCCTACGATACATCTACGACGGTTATCTGATACACCTGCAGTAACAAAGACAGAAGAAGGTCTATGGTAAAAAGTAAGTCAAATTATAAATTGTTTACCTTTAAAAGCATCTATATTGAAATCTGGGCCAAAAAATGTACTGCCAATAAGTTTAGCTGATTTAGGAGTAGCTGAGACTGGAGGCTCGGAACCTAACTCTTCTTCACCTGAAAACAAACAACAATTAGCACATAATACAAATATTAATAGGTAGTTATACAGTATACCAAACGTCAGCAAGTAGGCTTATACCTGTGAACTGTATAACACATTAACTGGTACTGCCATGCCCCTAAATGTAATCCTCAAGTGTTCAGAAGAGAAAATAGGTTTTACATTCTTTGGTTGTTTGGTGCGACACCGAATTATTTGCAATAAGACAACAATTATAGTCTATAAACTAAAATCTCCTGGGACTATTTAAACTCTGTGGACATAGACGCATTTGCTGGTTAAAGATATTCCAATTTTCAACACTATATTGGCGCAGTAGATAGTAAACATGTTAAAATCCAATGTCCATCATTTTCAGGATCGTGTTATTATAATTACAAAAAGTACTACTCTACTGTGTTGCTGAGACTGGTTGATACTGAGTACAAGTTTGTTTCCGTTGGCGTGGAATCATATAGAAAGGAATGTGATTCCTCAATTTTACTAAACAGTACTCTTGGTAAAAGGACAAGCTACAGCCTTTCAGTGCCTGAAGACGTGAAGACAAACCAATGGTAACAGGAGGGGTTAAAGTACCATACGTTGTAGTGGGAGATGAAGGATTTCAGTTGCAACGATTCTTGATTCAGCCTTACCCACACAAAAATCTAAACAATGAAAAGAGAGAATAAATCTACAGAGTAAGAAGATGCAGACCGAGTTCTTGAAAACGCATTTGGAATACTTGCTCAACGATGGAAACTCTATTTTCGACCTTTGCAGTGTAAGATTGACAGTGTGTATAAAATTATTAAAGCCACTGTTATACTTCACAATTATTTGAGCAGTAAAGGTAATGTAACTGCAGTTGGTACTCCTGAGGAAATAACCGCATATCAGACATATGCCATAGTATACTGCTCAAGCTACAAAGGAGCAAGTTCGAATTAGGAACTACAGTACTCTGATGATGTATGTGTGCCATGGCAGTGGAAACATACCAGTTACAATAAATAATCAACGGTAGCTGTATGTCATGTTAAAAAATATTATATCTTAATTTTTAAAACATTTTTTATTTCTACATAGTTTTGGGTGACATGCTGAAACAAAGATTTGGACTAATAATTTTTCTTATTAGTTTTTCTAATAATTAAGCTGATGATGTACACAGGAAACAGGTGCGAGAACAGCTCAGTGCGCTTGCGCGAGTCGAGATACGCGAGCGATGCTTGGCTAGCCGAATTATTTTGCTCTTCCGTATTAATACGCAGCCGACGTCGGCTATGTATTAATACTCTTGTGTGAAGTGACCCATTTGATATTATTGTGAGATACGTCTCAGATGTCTTACAAAGACGTCAGCGGAGTATTAATACGTTCTGTGTGAAGTAGCTTTTATAGTGTACTGTTTTCCCCAGTAATGCCATCATCTTACTCTGGTGTTACATGGTAAGCAATATACAGAGTGAAATGTTTTGTCTTAAAGAACTATCCGGAATTATCTACCATTTTTTACAAAGAAAGATGGTGTCAAATTTTTGTGGTTTTCTAACATTCATGGTAATGAATACAACTCACTACACTTCCACAATCTGTCAAATATTTGGGTTTCCACTTAGATCATCACCTGACATGGCTAAGCAATTTGACCTGTAGCTCAATTACAAGCTGAAAGTTTATTGCTCGATCCTTGACCAAATAACATCCAACTGTGAGCCACTACAAGTAAATGAAACATCCGATACTTGCAGAGGTATGCACACTATCTAAATATGCCAAAAATTTTAGAAGTCAACAAATTTAAAAGGTAATATAAAGAGTGTTTGTCAATGCTACAAATTCTCTTGATAAAATTGATAATGCCCAAAAAAAATAAGCAGGCAGATGTACTCTGAAAAAATAAGAGAGGACAGGGAATGGCTCTTTTATTCTCAAATGAAATCTTGTTTCATTATTACACATTGATTTTAGTCTTTATAGAGTTCTAACAGACCTGTATTGCGTTGTTGTTTCCTGCGGAATGTCTGAGCATTAAACACATGGGGACTGGATGGCACAGAAATAGCACTCGGAGACTGACACTCTTCGGGTTTGAACTCTGGCAAGGATGAGAATTTCTCTTCAAAATTTACCTGCTCTAGAACCCTGTAAAAACATAAATTTGTATCAATCGCCAAAGTAAAATATCATGGATTTCAACTGTTTTTGCACATATTTATAGAGTAGAATATTACGACCAACAATAATTTGTAGTATGAAAACAAAAAATCACAAACTTACTGTAAGTATAAAATATCCCAGAAGAACAGTTTCCTTTTAGATATAAATTAAGAATTTATATTCAAATGTTTTGCTAATAACTGAATCAACTGGTTTCAAAGAAATTAGGGATGGGTCGATTCTCGATACAGATTCTCGATACCACCGATACTTTAGCTTTGGTATCGGTATCGAGAATCGATAGCCGAAACTCGATACCGATTACCGATACCAAGAGATACTCAGTTCACAGTTGTCAGAACTGCCCGTTCTCGTATAGACTCCGTGAATGTAATCTCCGGTATTTGCAATCGCATTCTCTGTATTTTAACTCAATTCAGCATTTAACAATAAATATCAGTAGAGAAAATGTAAAACATTATTAATTTTATGTAAGTGGACATTTTCCCCAGTAAAATGTTTTAGGCAATTGTTTCCTTTCATAAGTAAACGCTTATTGTTTTATTTTTATTCATGCGTAGGCTGTTATTTGTACACAAGCAGTCTAGAGTAGGCTCAAGGTCAAACACTTATGAATTCGTGTGTTATCGTGTCTATAGAATTAGGGTGCCTATTGTGAAGAAAAATAACATATTTTATAGATCGGTAACAAAAGTATTTAAACTTTAAAGTAATAATTTTATTTGTTTGAAGTCGGGTAAAACTTGTTGGGACTTACGTTACCCGTGATTTATGATTTTTATGGAAGTCCGGACGGAATTAAGTTTCCACATATCCTCAACTAACTAAACTTAATCAAATTAATATGTTAATTCAGTATAGTGTCGATTATCCGAAAGCGGAAATGTACTGTAAATAAATAAGTACATTACAGTACTGCACGTCGTGCACGTAATTCGGAATTTAAAGGTTTTTACTCGCAAAATCAGCCGAGTTGTATACTTCAGGGAGTTTGGGCGCTCAACGGAACAGCGGCGGCTGTTGAGTCAGCCGAGCACTTGGACGCCCTTTGTAAGTGAGTAGGCCTGTACAATTTAATTACCCGAACAAATTGACGAAATATTTTAATTTAATAAACAAAATTAATAAAACACTGCACTAAAACTGAATAGGCTACTGTAAGTATTTACACACAGCGTTATTAACTTGATATTACAATACTTTGTTCTAACAAGTTGTTCAGACTTCGGCGGGACTAAACGGACGCAGTCGAATCAAATTTTCCATGATTGAAGTTCCGATTATTTCTGAACTTATCCGAATTGAACGTTCAGAAACAAAACATATGATATTCCGAGTAACGCAATCATAGTCAGTCGTAAAAAATATTATTCCGAATAATTAAAAACTTGTTTTATTTTAAATTGCAACGCATTCTGCTATTTCGTTACTGAAACTCTCACGTGTTTTTCATTGGACTAGGTTAATTGTATTTTCTTATGCGGACATTAGATTGTTTTCGGGAGTAGGTTTTTGCGCGGACATTCGCTGTTGTATATTAAATTGCGTTTGAATACCGCGTTTTATAAAATTAGAGCTAATAATATTCGGACGTCGTATTCTTTTGCGGACATTCGTCATTTTATTTATTTTTTTTCGCTGTTTATTTTTTTTTTTTAAGGTATCGGTATCGGGAATCGAGAATCGATTTTTCAAAGTATCGGTATCGGTATCGAGAATCGAAAAATCTGGTATCGACACATCCCTAAAAGAAATATAATTAAAAACTGGTTAATAATAATAAAATATATACCTATCCATGCCGTCCTCAACATTTTTCTTAAAGAAGCTACGTTTGGTCGATGGAGATTCCGGAACTCCATTTTGTTCATCTTCTTCTTCAGCATGAAGCCTGCTACCGCTTGAGTTTGGCGACTGTAGTATCTTCGACTCGGAACTCGCATCGCTCGATACAGATGTAACCGCTACAAAAATATTTTAAAGTTAAATCATATTTTAACTCAGTCGATTTCTTACAACTGAGCAAGTAAAACTAAGAAATTTACCCATGGACTGCCGCCTCTGTAGAGGAGCTCGGCCGAGTTGTGCTGGAGTTGGAGCGAGAATAAAGGTCTTCCTGTTCTCTTCCTCTGCTTCTGTCATTGCCGTGTCGTTCTGAAATATAAAAAAAATAGATAAACTAAAGGTATTGCAAAACAGATCCACTGATACATAAAGGTTATAAGTCATATTGTAAAGGTTAAAGTTGCAGATATTTTAAGGACACTGGCAATATTAACGTATAAAATTGACGAGTCTGGCTGAAGATTTAGATGTGAAACCCTATATTCATGTGATATTTACCATTTTCTGTATGTTGAAGTTGAAATAAAAAATTTAGATATCTCAGAGACATTGTACAGACAAACCCAACACCGATGAATACGTCACCTTGTAGAACATATACCAGACAAACAAAGTGTGTTAATTTTTGTAAACCAAATATAAACAAAAATTACACAATAAAGTAAATTCCACTGACAGCAAACAAATTTTGTATTCAAAATTTATCATGTTTTTAAGAAACACAATTACACCATGTAGTACAAAAACTACAATATCCACAAGTCGTCCTTAAACAGAAGACAAATATTCTTATTTAAAAACAGCGGAATTTACAAGTGGAACTGGTAGGACCACACCAGATTTTATATTGGACCAATTTAAAGAAAGAAGGAAGGAATATCTCATTTTAAACCAGAAATACACATATGCCGAAGACACATATAACAGCGTGAAACAAACTTTACAGGATAAATTGGAAATCCTGAAAAACATTTAAAAAAATTAGAGACATAGACAGTAAAAGAATATTTCATCTACAAATTGTCAAAATCAAACCCATAAGACATTTTAAATGGAAAGTTACAGTTTAAATCCCACTCGTTATACAGGAGTAAAATAGAATTACAAAAACACCTACAGGATAGGCAATCATCCTCACTGCCAGCCACACAAACAAGTTTTAGAATGCTACTATAAATGACAGTGCATTGCACACATACTGCACTGCCCTATTTAAGTTTTAATTTGTCAGCAACGATCACAGCTAATTGTGCCGGTGGTTTTGTATGTAGTTCTGTTTGTGTTTGTTTTCTTTAAGACTTTTCTTTATACCAGTTAGACTAATGATGATAAGGGATCATCTCGTCTCGTCTAGGGCAAATAAACTGAATGCCAGTAACTGGGTCTGAACTATCCGAGTACTTGTATAGCCATTTGCATTAGCTAAAAATATAATCAGATTAATACGTAATACCAACAAAGATAATAATTGGACTACTGAAAATGGTAATTTATCTTAACTAATAGCAATACTTTCCAAACTAAATAAAATAACATACAAATGTATTTATTTTTCCACGACAAATTAGTTATTTAACACTTAAGCTATAACAGACTATAATAAACTTGGTTTAGGACTAAGCTACATATTTATACTCTTTTCCATAAGAAGGATAAGGCCGTAATTTCTAAACAGCCAAGAGCTAACATAATTTATAAATTTACAAAAAATCTTTACATCTTTACTTTATGCTATTTAACTATGCAGCATACAATGCAGACAAAATCGATGGCCTGTAATTAGGTTCAAAGTTCAAACATATAAAATCTGCGAAGTAGGTTTCAATTGTTGCAAACTGGACTAGCGCCATAAGTCTCTCGCCAATCTACTTTCCCATAACTTAAAACGATGAGAAAACAAGCATTCGTACAGTTGAATAAAACAAAGGATTATTACAACCTAAACACTAATATAAGTTAATAATTTTGTATAGAGCATTAATAAAATTTAAATGATACATTACATGATATAAACATAATAATTAATATACCTTAAAAATCTATAAATAAAATAATAAGAAAACGCTAATGAAAAATAATAATAAAACAGAGTAATAATTAATTATAAAAAATAAATTACCAATAAAATAAATTAATATAATGTAAATATTATGAATAGAGTATAAGTATGTAGCTTAGGCATCAGCTAAGTTAGCTATATTCGTAATGTATTAGTTATAGATCAAATGTCACTGAGTCACTGAATATGACACGACTTTATCATTGGAAACTGCTTGACAATTAACTGCACTTTTGGGAGAGAAATTGTTTATTTTAAAATAATTTGTTCTCACTAGTCAAAAGTTTGATCATTATTTCTAATAAAAATTCACCCAACAGATTTTTTAATTTATGAAACTCGATCCACTGGAAACCATGATTAATTATTTTTTTACTTTCAACAAAATTAATTTTAATATTATAAATAATTATTAAAAAACACCTCTTACGTAAGTTTATTAAGGATAGCAACAGTCAATATTTATATCTACAAAACATGTACAATGGTGAAAATATCACATAATCATACATTTATAGATTATAAACAATAATAAACTAAACAACGCAGATAAAACAATCCAAGGAGGCTCGCTGTGACTGTAAACACACACAAGTAGAAGTCACAAAGAATCTCACTAAGCTAAATATAAACTCCAGATCAACAGTGCTTCCAATCTACAAGAATGTGAAACTGTAACAAGTATTCGTGTCAAGCCAATTTGCAAAAAAATACAGTTTATTTTTAGCCAAATTTTTGGAGTTCTTTAGCAAAATTAGAAAAATTCAACACTCGTAGAGTCGTCTCATCAGACAGGGCTGAGATTTGACATCAATCAAATTTTGAAAATTTCATAATGTTTTGAGTCAATGTTCGTTAAATTGTTTGTTTACAATACCATTATGAGGAACATGAAATGATAGATCACAAAATAAGCGATAAAATATGTGTAGAAATTATGTTACAAAACAAAAGAATAACTTTACTAATCAATAGTTTTATTTAAAACAGCTGACAGTAAGACAACTATTGGTGTACAAGTACTAAAAGTGAACCACACACTTGTCAGGTTTATACATTATGAAATACATACGTCAACTATAAAATAGTCCATTTATTTACCTAAACAATTAAGCCGAAAATATATTTATGTACTGAAAAATATTTTAAACATAATACTCAATTACACAATACATTTTTTACATTTATTTTCATACCCCATTTCCGCTGTTGATACATTCTATATATTCTTTCTGATTTTTAACATTTTTATGTATGTATAATTGATTGTCTTGATACGTATTACTGAATTATTGTATGACATTTTATTGTCATACTAAACTAATAAACAAAAAGATGGATAACATGAACCGTGATATTAAATTTAGCATCAGATATTCATGTTTAGAGAGTATAACCACATGACATCTATAAATCCAAAAATACCTTGATATGCAAATGCAAAAAATAAAATTAATTATTCATCTAACCCACTCTTGTTTAATGGAATAACTGCAGCTTAGTATTGGCTAGGCATGAATGAATTAAAAATAGGAAAACAAGTTAATGGACTCCTGCCAACTGAGTACTTTGGGGTCAACAACTGAGAAGGAATTAACATACTGTACACTTATTACTAAACATTGAGTTGTGCACCCTTGTCTACATTATATGGTATATTATTTTTGTTTGGTTGTTTGGACAACAACCATTCTATGTTGAAGTTCAGGTTTTAAAAGTTAAATTGTGCAATTTATTTAGAAACTTGATAAGATGTATTCGTTTTAGATTGATTTTACATACTTTATACGTTCATGGTTTTTTTTTTTTTATAACAGGTTTAATACAATTTTAGTTAAAGAAGTTCTAAATTTTAAATATTTCACGGTATAAAGAATGGAAACATTTAGGACTTGAATGCAAAGTGTTAACAAATAAGACATATTTAAAACTGTGTAATAGTAATAGATGTAATTTCAAAAAAAAACAATTAAAATATTTAATAAGTAAAATTAGTATGGAACAGAAAGAGCAATTTATAATAGCAACAAAAAATAAAAAATACCATAAAATTACCTACTCAAGTTTAAATTTTAATGAAAGTGAAAAAAAGATATCCATCAAAATAAGCACAAGAGGCAAGAAATAATCGGGTGATTTTGAGTGCAAGGCAGAATTAATTCATCTAAATTATAAAACTTTGATTTAGGAGAGAAATGACTTGTGTTTTTTGGGTGGGAGTAAATGATGATGTCTATCATTTTACAACATAATATCTTTGGTTCAGAAAGGCTTGTTATAATAATATAATTTTAAATAAGTTGATCAATATTGGGGCAGACCAAATAAATATATCTTGAGCAAATTTGGCATTGTAAACATGCCTTAATGAGAAAATTTAATTTAAGTTTAGTTTGCAAGTTATGTGTGTTTGCATGTGTTTGTTATATTTTATCAAATTTATATATTTGTTATATTAACTGCTTTGTGTAATGGTTGGATGTGAACCAATGTATATATACAAAGTGCTTGTTTGTATGTGTAAGTGTGTTTGTTGTGCAAGCTTAGAGCATTTGGCCAATTCAGACGAAATTAATCGTAGTGGTTACACTTAGCTCAAGGAGCTAAAGCCATACAAATCATTTAGATTACTCTCAATCAAGGCGTAAAAATGGGTTAACTACCCTAACTCAACAAACATTTAATTCATATACTTTCTATAAAACTAGAGAGCTGAAATTTGGCACAAACAAATTTTCCATTTGATGGAAAATAATTGATGGATTATTTTATAGAAAATAATTTTTTTTTTTTTTTTTATTATTTGCATTTAAAATATGAAATTGGCATAAAAAAACTCTAAAACAATAAATATTATTAATTTTTACGTTTTTCTTGAAGTTAGAGAGCTAGATTTGATATTTTTTTCAAAAGATATATAGAAAACATAAAATTGAATTTGATTCGAAATTCGGTCACTTCTGTATAAGGGGTAAAAATGAGGTACGGTAGCCTTCTTTATTCAAAAAGTATAAGTTCTACTTACTTCTCATAAATTTAGCAATTTGAACAGCTAAAATTTGGTACAGTAAAACTCCAATTATCCGAACTCCAACTACCCGAAGTTCAGAAAAAAAATTAAAACGGGAACGTACGCGTGCTATTGTCCTACCCTCCGTAAAGCTAGTGTAGGCGCCAGGTGTCAAACAGATTAATACAGTCAAACAGTTTACTTTGACCGAGATGTTCAGCAACCAATGAGATTCATTTATGTACATAAGCTTAACATGTAAAAGTGTTACCTTTTCATTTAGTTAAGAAAGGCTCTTTTTATTTAAAAATACAGTAGTTTTGTTCTCCAATTTTCAACATACATACAGTAATTAATTAATCTTTTCGGGACTAACGTAATCTAAATCCTAATTCATGCTCAGATTAGGTTATTTCAAGCATAGGACAATGTGTCTTTCTTTGTATGCCTAGCGCTAGCGAAAGTTTTTTTTATTCGTTGTAGGCTAATTTGGTGAAACAAAGTAAAATATATTTATAAAATAAGGTTATTTTAACAGTGTAATTCTATGATTTATTCTCTACAATTTGTTGTAATCAAATTTCATTTTTGGATAAAGCATATATTCCTGATTCATTTTTTCAAAATAGGCTTCGACAAAACCTAGTAAACGAGGTCTGGCAACATGATTTTATTCTTACTATTTTCTACTGTTAGCTAGTACCTCCTATCGATAGTGGAAATAGTTAATTTTAATGCTAATAGATTGTGGTAAATTCCAGTAAAAGAATTATATTAGTAGCTTTAACGCGATGATAGTACTCAAACGTTAAAGTTATAAAACGTGTATATGCGACCGTTGTTTGTGCAAATATTTTACTCGACAACGACTAAACTTCCTCTTTTGCAATATAACATGAATAGGACAGGTCCGGTTAAAACCTCGCTCAGTCACAGGGAAAGACACATTTTATGGGTTTAACCGTGCTCATCACCAAACGTGTTAAGAAGCAAATTGGTGGAAAACGTGATTTTTAGCAGTTACTGTCACGCAACTAATCTAAATATATATAATCCACATACCACTCACTCATCACGAAATCTCAAAAAAGAACGAACGGATTGGAATGAAATTTGGTATGTAGCTTCCTCTAGGGGACTAGGTGCTCGCTAAGAAAGGTTTTCAAAAAATTAGAAATTTTAAGAGGGTTTGGGGAGGTTAAAGTTACTAAAAAAAAAACCAACGAATGGACTGGAATGAAATTAGGTACGTAGCCTAAAAACGACGATGATATATCGTCGCCTAAAAATGAGCGAAAACTGCCAAGCGACAATATTTCACCGCTTGAATACTATGCGAAAAATGCCAAGCAACGATCTTTCGTCGCCGAGGGTTTTCTTATTATAAAAAGCATTATATACCTTTAATAGGCATTATATTTATGCTAATGCATAATAGATAATATATCCAGTAAGTCTATAACAGAAGACATGTGTTTAGACGTTTAGACGTTGTGATATTATATATTATGACTTTTAAGTTAGAGTTTCTAGACTACAAGAAACGACGGAATCAGGTGGCCTACTGCGTAGTTGTTTACTATTCTCGCAAACTGTCCTGATGCGTTAAGTTATTCTGCTTCTTTAGTTAATTACTGTGTTAAATAGTTGTTTCTAGTGTTCTTATTGACAAATTGTGTAGATTGTTCTAGTTTTAAGTGTATATAACAATATAAAATCTTTGTGAAAATGGATAGAGAAGACATTGGTTCAAGTGAAATTGACAGATAGCTTGAAGTTGATCTATTTGACGATAATGTTTCACTTTCCGAATTATCAGATTTATTTAGTGAAGATAATGATAATGATCCTTCTTATTATCCAAAAAATGATTCCATCAATCGTAATTGGCCTTTTATACACGACACCTAGACCCTGCTTACATAACCTCATCGCATAACCTTCAATCTACTTCAACTAGGCTTAACAATATTATGACAAGTATATTTCAACTTTTTTAAATTTCTTATAAAATGATATGATTTTTTTTTTTTTTGTATACATACAAAACATTATAAGGTTTGGAAATAATAGGTTTCCCAGGGATAAATTGTTCCTAGGTTTGTGGCTAAAAATTTATAAACTTTTAAAATGAAAATAATTTTTTTTAATTTTCCAGAAAAATAATTTTTACTGTAAACTTTTTTTTCCCAATATTTAATCTTTAGTAGAATCATTTTTATTAGCAACATTTTCAGACCTCATTCATAAGAATATCTTATATAGAAGAGAAGTTATGAATTTTTTACTAAAATGTTACATTTACAGTGTTTAGACCTTGGTATTTTTAGCACAACCCCAGCTAAAAATAAATACATATGGCATTATTTGTTACTATGTTAAAATTATTGTGGCATTCAAAGGGTTAATTATACATTTAACTTTGATTTGTCTATCCGTGCAAAGCCGGATCGGGCCAGCTAGTCATACATAAGGCAAGAGAAAACATTGAGCAAATGGTACAAAACACTAAGTGGAGTTTTTGGACTAAGAAGCTAGGCATAATATAATTTTTCAAATTGAATGTAAGCGTGAGGCTCAATTTTTACCCGATATTTATTTCAATTACTTTTTTTTATCTATTTGTAAAGCCGCAGGTACCTGCTGGCTTTAAATAAAATATGTTAATTGGTTAAATATTTGTTACTGTTGACATCTTAGCATGCTAGATTTTAAGAACTTAATAATTTTATTGATTGTAGTGATACAAACAAAACATATATTATTATTATATTATAGTGAGTATCTCAGTACCTGGTCTTTTTCTATTGCTTGCTGTTGCATTTCTACCAAATTTTCATTGGAATCTTCAGTCTGCTTTACTAACTCTGCAAAGAAAAAGGAAATCATAATAATTAATATTTTGACACAAATTCTGGTTTACAATCTGTCTACATACAAAGATGCCTTTTGTATTCTCTACGTCTATTAGAAAATAATGCACCATAATATTAACAATAATTAATTGATTAATTACAATAAAATCTCAGTTAAATGATTTGCTTTAACTCACAGCTGAGGAAATATGAAAACTAATAAATATTTTACTCTAATGAAGGTGTTTAGTATTATATTTTAAAGGAATTTACTAAAATCAAATGAATTTGTAAACGTTATGATGATTATAATGGTCTAGACCAGGGGTTCTCAACCTGGGGGCGTGCCCCGCTTAGTGGCATAGAAGAATTTCAAAGTAGGTGTAAGTGTATTAAAGAAATTAAAATTAAAAAGTAACATCATAATTTACTTAATTTTGTGCCAGCCATGTCATTAATGTTGTGAAAATGACTGGTGTTGCATGCAAACCTAATCTAGATTAACTCAAATAAATTAGTTTTTATTTCTATGATTTCATATTTTCTTATAATATGTTCAAAATAAAGATGCTTACAGTAATATAAAATTTTGTGTGAAATTATCTATATTTTCATTTAATAACCAGCTTGAGCTATCCTAACCAGCTTCAGATTCAAATTCCAATCGTACTACTTGTACTAACCACATTATGATGGTTGTATGAGAGGGGGTGTGAGCTCACATCAGTGTTTAAAGGAGGGCGTAGAGCCTGAAAGGTTGAGAACTACTGGTTTAAACTTTGTTCAAACGAGGTCAGTCAAAAAGAAACCACTTTTTATGTACTTTATTATCTTACTTATTAAATATCCTCTTTAACCCTAGAACTGGCACGGTTAAAGCTAAAATTGGCCAGCCCGTTTTTAGCGTTTTGCAAGCATATTTTTAAAAATTCGCCAAAAATAGTAAATGAACCCCAATCCAAAAGTGTTCAATAGCTTTTTTGTAGAAGAAACTTCAAAAAATTCAAATATGCCACTAAAAATTTGTTTATTTTGAAATTGTAAAAGTTATTAGCTCAAGAAACAAAAAATGTTCAGTAAAGAAAGGAAAAAGTTCAACTTTAGGCCTACATAACAAGTAGTAAACATTTTTTGTATTTTTTCGTAAGCGTAAAAAAGTTTCGTAATTTAGTTCTAAATAGAACTGTATAAAAACATTTATCAATTTCAAATTATTTATTTTGAAAAAAACAGTTTTTATGTTCCAAGTAGACAACTGGTAACAAACCTAGGCCTAGATTGTAACGTCATTTACTAATATATGCTTTGCCCAAAAATGAAATATTATTATAACCAAGTGTAGAGGAGGATAAATCAAAGAAAAGAACGGTATACTTGTCTTTCCTTAGTTCACAAAAGTGTTTGCATTATCTTTATTTGAATAACAAAATGACATCAATGATTATGAAACTTCCCCGGTTGCAGGAAGTGTGATATGAATTATGTGGGAACCCACGCGCTAGACGTTCTCACCAGAATGCCCTAATTATGTACTTTCCACTGCTGTCTAGACGAACAAAAAACCGGTTATTTCTAGATTACTTCCCACCGTTAGAAACTTCAGACTTTGCTCTACAAAATGGTGTAAAGAAATCTGTCAAAACATAAGGCAGTGCCTTCCCAATATCCGTTGACAAATGGGCTGTTTCATTGGTTGAGAAACGTCCAATCGCAAGGGTTTACAGTAATTCTTGAAAAAAATAGTAATTTTATAGTGACATCTGATTGGAAGACATCAACAGAAAGATAAAATTTTGACGAATCCAATGGTATCGTTATAATTGTCAAAGAAATATTATTGTAGATGGTCTTAAACGTTGAAGAAGTGGGAAATAACAGTACAATTGTATGCACATTCGCGCACGGAAAGAGCTGTAGACCGATGTGAATATTTTAAAACGATGATTACGTATGTAAATATACGTTTTACGAAAAAGTTGTAAATACAAAAATTAAAGTTTAATTCATTTCCTTTCCAATGGTGCAAGTTTTATTGCGATTGGATGATTCTAAGTGGGTTAAATTATCGATTATGCAAATTTTCACAAATGTTCGAAATTGTTGCGTTCTGCGCCTGAGATAGGGTTATGCATGACCTTCTGCCACTTCCAGGGTTAAAGAAGCTTCCATTCAACATTTCTTCAAATTTTAAAATTTTTCTTGAAATATACTTTTTGGAAAGCTTCCTGTATCGATTGAAAATGTTGCCCTTTTAAGGTTGATCTATTAAATTTTTGGAACAAGAAAAGGTCAGCTACTACCAGTTAGGGATAACATGGTAGGTAAGGCAAGACCTTTGTACCATTTCACTAAAACGTTTTGAATAGGCAATGAAATTAAACCTGTGTGTTGTCCGTTATTCAGCCTCCAGTTTTGGTTTTCCTACTTATCAGGAGACTTTCTGAGAAAATTTTTTTTCAAACCGCAGAAGACCTCAAGGTCAGGGTACGTGAACTCACAATTGGTAGTTTATCCATCTGGTACAAATTTGTGAAGAACAAAGCCTACCCAATCAAAAGAACACAATTATTGATTTGACATTTAACCCTAGACCTGTTCGACTGCTCAAGTGACAACTCTACTTAGTATTGAATATTTCACGCACTAAAAATCATCCTATCGTAATAAAACAAAAACCCTTGGAAAGGAAATGATTTAAACTTTAATTTTTGTATTTACAAATTTGTTCTAAAACGTTTATTTACATATGTAATCATCGTTTTAAAATTGTAGTTTTCTGTAAAGCTATTGCCACGCGTGAAAACACAACGAAATTACGGGGATGCGGAATACAACCCCCCGGAAAACTACCCTCCCAAGCAGGTTCCTAAACAGTTTAGGTTAATCCTCTAGTTTTTTTTTTTTATTCTAATTATATCGAAACTTGAGTGTGCGTGACTGGAAAACTGCCCCCCCGATCTCTGACGTCAAAATGACGTAGGAACCTGCTTGGGGGGGTAGTATTCCGGCGACCCGAAATTACTCAACTTTGTCACTTCTCTAAAGCTCAATATCGCTCGATAGAAATATTTTGACATTAATATAAAGATACCTTTGAATTCGTCAAGATTTGAGTTTTCTAAAACTGCCTTCCAATCAGATGTCACTCTTATAAAGGTTTCTGTAAACCCTTGCAATTGGACAGTTTTCAACCAATAAAACAGTACATTTTGCATTCGAGGTATCTCTTACAATTCGAAATATTTGTACAGACTTGTTTAAATCTATTTTTAGACCAAAGTTCAATCTTTTGTTTGGTGTAAAGCAAACCATATTTACTCTAACGGTTTTGTTCGTACAATGCTGAGAAATACTGGCAAATGGGAAATTCAAAACTTGACTTTCACATGCTCCCGAAGTGGCAGTTAAAAAGGATTTTCACACGGAACCTCATATAGGATTCATGCGTGAGAGGTTTATTTATTTGATCTCATTTTGTGATTCAAGTAAAGCTAATTCAAATACTTTTATGAAACAATAATTTACAATTATACAGTTCAATTCTTTGATTTATTCTCTACACTTTGTTATAACATTTCATTTTTGGGCAAAACATATATTCCTAAATTACTATTCAAACTAGGCCTAGTTTTGTTAGCAGTCTTGTAGTAGGAACATAAAAACTGGTGTTTTCAAAATAAGAAATTTGAAATTGATAAATATTTTTATACAGTTCTATTTATAACAAAATTGTGAAACTTTTTACTTTTTGAAAAAATTTACAAAAAGTGTTTACTACTTTTTATGAAGGCCTAAAGTTGAACTTTTTCCTTTCGTTACTGAACATTTTTTGTATCTTGAGCTAAAATCTTTGTAAATTTTACATAAATAATTTTTTTACTCGCATATATAAATTCTTTGAGCCATTCTCTACAAAAAAGCTATGGAACACTTTTGAATTGGTTTATAATTACTATATTAGGCAAATTTTTGAAAATATGCTTGCGAAATGGCTTGGCGTTGCAAAAAATTAGCATGAACAATTGTAGGGTTATCCAACTCGTGCAAACTTTCTTGGTTCAAGGCAATCATTTTATAATCCACTGTGTTTAGTTGCACAAGGATTTCTATTTAGAAACTATGTATTATACATGACTATATTGTATGACTATAAGTATAATAATGACTCATTTTCTGTTACTATTTTTTTTTTTTTTCAGAAAATATTCACTGCTCAAACAGTTTCTGACTAACATTGACTCGGTACAGTTTCTGGTTGTCTGTCAACATACAACAGGAATATATTTTAGCAGAGCACTAAATTTCAAGTCTCTCAATTAAAATCGCAAGCCATGATCCTACTACATTGATCCCACTTCTTTTACAATCAATAGCAGGTTACAACAAATCAAACAATAAACTGCATTAACACGGGGTTTTTGTCTGTGTATGTGGAAGATGAGCCGGTTCTTATGTCAAATCATAAAGTGAATCTCCCAAAAAAATACCCTCGCTAACAAACGGATGTCTTGATAAATACTGCAATTTAATATGTCAAGAACTCACCTTGGTAATACTGATTTGTCTGCTTGTCCATGATAACTTCACCATTCACTGACGATAGATCTGAGTATTGGACTTTATTCTCTTCTTCCCTCCTCATCATGCTAAGGAAATCAATGTAGATGTTAAAAAACAGTTTTAATAGCATTTATATAAATTAAAACATTAAAATAATTTTAATATTATTCATAACATACTTGTGGCTCATGTTGTTGTGCTTGCTGACTATCACAGTAGGATTCTGCAGCTGAGGTTGACTTGTAACCAATTTAATTGGAGTCGCTTGCTGCAGGGATATTTGACGCCCGCTAGCGTCTGAAATATGACAACATGAACATCGCATTGTATTAACAAATAAATACAAATATGGTAAAAGCTTTTTTTATTGTTAAGACGTTTTTAAAATTAAATCTGTAGATTACTTATAATCTCTTGTTCAATGTCTAATGGCTTGCCTTATGCAATGAACATTGTCAAAAGGACTAAATAAAAATGAAATTTTAATTGATTATTGTTTATATTTTTAGACATTTGAAAGTTCTGCCCAAACCAATATGATAACTATTCATCCCAACATGAATCTAAAAGCTTTGATAAATAATTGAAACTGGTAAAGACATATAATATATACTTTCCTTGAAATGTCTGTTAAAGGTAAAGAACTAATTTGAGTTCGTTACCTTAAAAGCCGGCTTGAGAATGATAAACAAAATTTTAAATAATCGAGAATACTGGCCCAAACCTATATAATAAGCATTCATAGCAACATGATTCTAGAAGCTTCGATAAATAATTGTAACTAATAAAGCGATATATATACATTCCTTGATTTGTGAGTTATAGTAAAGGACTAACCTGAGATCGGTATCTGAAAGCCGGCTTGAGGAAGATATGCAACATTAGGCAATCTGCTACCATGAAGTAGATACTGGACGGTCTCGGTAGATGCGTTACCAGATGAGTCTATCTCCACATTGATTCTGTTTGCTGGTTTTAACAATAGATTGGTTAGCAGAGGCCCCGATTCCGTCAAAGCAGAAGGGTTTAGAAAGGTTAAAGTAACAGGTTGAGCTTGGTAAGATGTTGTACGCTGTGTTGATGTCTGCAAAACTGGAACTGTTTTTATACTGTTCTGATTCGGTAACAGTAACGAACCTCCAGAATTAGAGACGGTTTTTGTTAACGGGGGTTGGAGAATCGTAGCATTTGCTAATATCGGCGTAGATTTAACCGTCGTAATACTACCGCTATGCGACTGTAAAAGTGTTTGAGCAACAGAGCTCGAGACCCTAGATGTCGGATGATTCTGCAAGACGGTCGTAGTTAACACAGGTGTCGGGCGTAGTTGCGGACCAGAACTAGTTGTGATTCTCATTATACCCTGATTTGTCTGAAACGGTCCGGAATTAGAATGTTTAGAAACATAAGACTGTTGGGAAACATTCTTATTTGCCTGACTGTGCGAGATATTGGACGGCATGGTAGTGGCTGTGAATTTGACAGTCGTGACAGGTTGGCTGGAAACAACACTACGGATTTGATGTTGCGACAACCATTGGTTTGTCGTCTCCGAAGCCGAAGTCGATGCAACAGTCCAAGTAACACCACCAGATACTGCACTAGGGCTTGCTAGTTGAAACTGGTCATTCTTCACAACCTAAAAACAGACCAAATTTACATTAATCAAAACAGACATGATTTTAATTACTTGGAAATTAATGTATTAAGTTAAAAAACAAAACTCAATTATAGTTTTCCAACAGCATAGTAAATGTACACAAATATTGGCGTCTACTATCTATTTACTGTATGAAGGATGAGGAGGAGAACAAGGTAGAGATAAAATAATTAATCTCAATAGCTACTTCTAACTACAATAGTTTGAACTGTAGAATATTGAACTGCCACTATACCAATTGAGCTAAATACTAGTTGAGTTCAGTTATTACAAACTCTCTTATATTGTAACAAAGTAAATTTACTATACATAGTTAAAAAGGTAAATAGAAAGATTGAGGGTAGGTATAACTTGAAAAAAATAATGTTTTATCACTGAACTGACAAAGTAAACATATTACTGTTATTTTTAATAAATTTGATTTATTTTTCTGGAAGGACAAGTAATTAGATGACATACATTCTGACTTTAAATACTGTGTTTTAAAAATATCTTCAAAACTAACTATTAAATATTGTCATAAATAAATTTATTAACATTTTATAAAAATAAAGTATTTTGTTTATCCCATCGAATTAGTATTAAAAATTACAGATAATCGTATTACCCAAGCTTACAATATTTTTTGAGTTTTAGTCCTTTCAAAAAGTTAGAAAATTAAAACTATTTTCCATTAAAATTTAAAAAAATGTCATCATTTCAATCTAAAAAAAAAAACAATTTTATTTTGAAATGCTTAGTCCTCATTAAACTTGCTTGTGCCTTCTAAGTATCATCATTAGTTGGCATACGAAAAACAAATACAAATACTTTTTGTGTCCCTACAGCCTACCTATTACAGATAAAAAATATTGTAAAATAAACTCTCGACTTAATCAGGTATCTAAATCAAAGGTCATATTATTTCACTACTTCTAGTTGTAATGAAGAAAATATCCTGTATCTTCCAAGCTCGGTTTTAGATGCAAAATAATAATTTAAATATGTATTTATTATTCCTTAGCTTGTACAAAAAAAAGGACCCTTTTAGTATCACTAGTTTACAGCATGTCTATCTGTCATAGTTGAAATAAACTGATACAGATAAATTATGTATTTCATTAGGGGTCTGCGGAAAGTGATTTTTTGGTTCGGGTCGGGTAGTAAAATTTTTCATTCAGGTCGGGTAGTGAAATATTTCACCCGAGTCTGGTCGGGTAGTGAAATTTTTCACCCTAGTCTGATCGGGTAGTAAACGAAAACTCGAAGCAACTGATGTTATATTTCAAAAACACAACTTTTTCCTTTGAATTTAGCACTTATCTCAGAATTCATAAATATTATATTAGTAATGTAGGGCTAGGCCTACTTAGTAAATTAATAGGTTATTAAAAACGTAATAAGCCTAACCAAACTAAATTATTAATTATTAGGCTAATTGAAATATTTTTTCTATTCCTAAAAATACTGATTGCTGATTTGGATTTATTTTACGTTCGATTTATATTAATATTTCTCTCATGATCGCTATGTTACAAAATTTGTAGGCCTAACAGTACTAGGACCGGATACACGGGTATTTCTAGTGATAAAATTGCCTATTTTAGGAGATCTAAACTACACAGTACAAAAAGAATGAAAAATAAAACTATTAACAAAAACTATGTTACTAATAAATAACACATCCGTTTCAAAAAAGAGAAACATTTATTTATTTTAACACAAATTGTAAACAACAACAAAATTTACTGTGATTTGAAACAAACGAATCTGATGTTCATTACAACCTCAATCAACACGGAATCACAAAATGCAAACTATTAAACAGAGTAAAACAAAAGTGAACTGTTATGGTGTTAAGACAAAGAAACCTTTCTGCCAAAAACTTTTACGTCGACCGAGTAAAATTAATGATTACATTTGGCTTTGCCTTTCATTTCTGGTAACATGCTTGTATGCAATTCGAAATGTGCCGCCTTAGTTTAGAAAGCTAAAAGAATATCATATCGCAGTATCAGTTGTCGGAGAAAAGATTCGTAAAAATTTGGTGGACCCCTAATTTCCATAATTAGTAGCAAAAACATATTTTATCACGAATTTTGGTAGACCAAAGTTTAGTACCCATAAAATAAATATTTTAACATTCTACTTTATGGGGTATCATTTGAAAGGGATTTATTTAAGGATATACAAAAATAGGATTGAAAGTGATGATGAGTCATATCCTTCTATTTACAAAAGTGCTTCATCTAAAATCTTTAAAATCCCAGAGATGGAGAACTATTCAAATACTTTACATCCAAACAATATTAAATAAGCGAATTTCATCACTGAGCTTATTAACTTAAAATATTAATTTTGTGTAGAAGTTACATTTTGAAAGTTTATCAAAACAACAATAATGTTATATTATGTTTGTCAGCACTTACTTTTGGGGAGACTGGCATCGTTTTGAAAGCACCTCCGGTGGGCTGAAATGCGGACACTCCTGTTGGATTTACAGGAGAATGATAAGGATAGGACAATACAGTTACTTTCTCCCCGCTCGTGGGAGGGTGCTGAAACTTTATTGAACTATCTAAACTGCTTGAAGGCAATCTGGAAAATTGTAAAATACAAGTTTAAGTTGAAGTGGTATTGTAAACATTAAACAAAATTATAACTTTATTCGTAAACAATTATCAAAAGTCCAGTATTTTTCTTCTGTTCATAACATATACTCTTTATTTATATTCACGTTTGTTACAATCAATACTAATAACATCAATAGCCTTATAGTTCCTTAACTTTATATCTGCTGCAGAGGCTCAGGTTTCAAAATATAGCAACAATTTTCATATAGATTCTTCTGTTTTAATTTTAACATTTTACTAAGCAATTGGTTTTACTTTAAGGTACCATTTCATTGGGTCTTGAATTGTGTTACATCACTTTTGTGTTACATTTTGTGTTCATACAAATTTTGTTATCTCTTTGTAAAAGAGAAATTTAGTTAAAATGAGTGATTTACGATTGATTTACGAGTATTATAAATCAAATCATTTTTTGCATTAGTATGTCTTGTTTTTTTATGTCAACATTTAATTCATAATATTTATTTATATTTAATTTCCTTTCAATTCTCCAAGTTTGTGCTTATTTTTAAATAGATAATTCATGAACATAATTGTTTTACTTTTTGAATACCATTTATATGTCTATTCCACAAAGCCCACTTCAACTGTCTTACTGTAGTAAAATAATCTTCAACCTTTGAAACACCCAGTATAACTCTATTTGCTAAGTCATAGACTTAAGTTATAGTTAACTTTAGAATTAAAATGAAAAGCATGTCTTCATTTTTTAATAACTAGGGGCTCTGCCCCTGGACGCTTCACGTCCCAACCCCGCCTCAGCCTACGGTCTCAGATGGCTGTTTCGCTTCGCTCGCTAATCTTTGGCTCATTTCTACCCGGGTGACCGAGCATCGCTCAGTATTTTTAACATGTGGGTTGTATCTATAATGTATCAATTCAAATGCTTAGTGTTAAAGGTGGTATAAAGAGAAGTTGTAGCTATTAGCCTTAAAAGTGACTTGAAAGGTGGTATAAAAAGAAGTTCAGAGTTTAAAATTTTACCCTCATTTTCCCGAGTTTATGCGCATTTTTGCAGGCATAAGACCTAGCGCATCAGATTCCTTACGTCAAAAAACCAATATATGCAAATGTTCATCAAAAACGTTAAAGCCGTTTTTGAGATCCGCAACAGATACAAAGATAGATACAAGAATTGCTCATTTAAAGTAATAGGATATTTCCTTATACTCACACACTATATATTCACGCACATATATATCGACAGAACATTATGATTGAAATCCAGTTTTATTTCAGATACAGTATCTAGTAACATAAAGATAATTGGATATCTTTTGAAAACTTTCTTCTTAAAACTGGTTTGGTTACCTTTTGCCAATAATGGATATGACTTAAATTATCATATGATGCTGATATTTAGTATAATTACTTACCTAGCTTTAATAGGTTTAGGACGGCATGTTACTTCTCCAGATGCTTTGCTGACGGGACTGAATCTTTGCTGAGGGAATGCTTTGTTCTCGATAAGCGGTTCCGATTCGCTCTGAGACTCAGAATCAGAATCTGTTACTTTCTCTTTACATTTCAGATCTATTTCTGGTTCTTCGCAACATATTACCTGTTTTAGGAAGAAACAAAAAAATATATCACAATTTGAGAGACTAATAGATTTTTTTAAATTACTCTTTCATAAAAATTTAACAACAATTCTGCTTCCAGTAATATGTCAATATATTCAGAATTTGTGTTTGATTATGTGCATGATGAAACTGAATGTGTTGAGAGAAACAGTGCTGCAGCAACATTTCAAACTCAGACTGTGGACAATGAATAAGGTATTTATAGAATAATTATTACTAAACAGACTTAAAGTAAACAAGTTAAAATGAACTAACACCTTGTTTTTTAATAAAATTTAGAAAATAATAACATTTCACTCTTTTATTCACTACACAAAATTCTAACTAAACCTACTTATAGATTGCTTAAAACTTAACCGCACCATATTAACCAAATTCAAAATTTTAACATGTTACAAAATCGTTGTGATGAAGAATTAAAGCAATGATAAACCTACCATTTGGTCGTCATCAGAAAACTCTTCTTCTAATCCCTGAACTGTTATTGTTGTGTGATTTGCAGTTCCTTTTTGTTTGCCCTAAAACAATGAAAGCACAATATATCTCCAGTCGGACAAGACCTCTGACAACGACCAAACAGTTGTGATAACATTACGTCAAGAATTATCAATGTGTAGTGTCAATAACTATTCTTTACTTTAAAATTTATACTGATATAAAACAAATTAATTCAGCACTTATTTTCACCAATAATGCACTCTATTTTACATAACAGGAATAAAAAAGAAAATTTTGTGTGTATGGTTGTTAATTCAAATTTACCTAAAAATCTACTTAACCGATTTCTAAAAAAAACTACTGAAGTTTCAAACATTATTATCCATGTTAAATAGCTATGGTTCATTGTGTTTTTTTTTAATGTAACTGATCAGTGATTAAAAAAGAAAAGATTCATTTAAAACCTCCATTTTTGGTTGACGCTAACTATATCAAAGCCCACTAAAGAATACCGTTGCAAGGCGGCCAATAGGATGGGCGCGCAGCGTTGCCATATCTACTAGCCTCGAACACTCCTGGTATTTACCGCTCGAGGCTTGATCGCACAGTTTAAAGAATCATAAATGCGTCGAGTCAGCCGCAGTCAGTTAGAAGCGTGGGAAGAACGTGACAATGTCGCACTACGGCGATTGGAGTGTTCAAGGTCTCGGTGTACACAAGCCCGTCCCTCAACGGTATTCTTTAGTGGGCTTTGATATAATCCGATAAGATAGAAAAAAGTAAAGAGAAGATATGTTCTCAATAAAAGTGACCAAAAAATCTATTACAGTTTTCTTAGAATAACAGTTTTAATTTTTCTGTGACAATATCGGATAAGAAATTTGCTCCATTTTAAGATTGGGAGAGTAAAATAGAAGTCAAAACTTCAAGTTTATTTCTATTTTTTATTTAGATAAGTTTATTCTGTCGACATTTCAACTAGAATTTTTGTGATGCTAAACATGTTTGGTGTATTTCAATAGCTTACTATTAATAAAACTCCAGTAGAACGATAAGTACATACGCAATGACACAGTGGCAGCCTTCAATAAGCAATAATACAAGCTGTAATAAGTAATAATAGTGTCATCAATTTTTTGAATACAAAGGGACAAGTTTACTACTTTCACTTGCAACAGTCAAAATGTAAGTGTTATCAAACAAATTGTACTTCAATCACCTACAAAAGCCAATTTCCCTTCCTTCCTGTAACCTGGCCTCAGATAAACCTAGTCCGATCTATTTTATATAAACATAACTACATACAAACCAAAGAAATTTAACCAAATTTAATTGATAGAACTAATCTTTTATTTTGATAATTTAGTTATTCTTTGTAACGATTCAAATACAAAACAACATGTTTGATTTAATATATAAACAAATTCCTGTCATTTACGTAAAACCTCTGGCCCTACTTTGCATCAGGATTTAGGTCAAAGCTACCCTAACACCCTACCCTAATCTAAGTGCCTCTCTTCTAAAATGCATCGTCATTTTCATGAAAATATCAGAGTACACAATAATCTTTTTGCGTTTGCATTTTAATATAGATAGGGAGCAAGTAATGAACCCGCGAGTCCCTCCAGGCGTTGGTGAGTAAAGCGAGCAGAGGGAGGAGTGTTACTATAAAAATTTATACATTTAACCCATAAAATGAATATGTAATTGTAGTACACATATTACAAATTTAGATTAGGAGGTATTTTTATATTAGTATATATATGACAGCTAGTGTAACAATAATATATCTATGCTTGAATCTCTGTTTTCTAATCCACAATAGGTTGATATTTATTATTACACACCTCTCCTGTATCCGCTGGATGAGGTTCGACCGCAGATTCCACGCTGCTTTGCACCGATGACTCTATGGTATCATCGATTGTTTGTCCTTGCTGAGGAGACTCCGGTGGAAGTCCTTCGGTACCGTCGTCCACAGAACCTAACTTGCCACGAGCAGATCCTGTTGAAGACTTCCGTCTATCTTTACTACACCACTTCCACTCGGGATGGGCTTTGAAGTGCGCTTCCTTCACCTGGAAACAATAAAATAAAATTTAAGATTACCAAGGCGTAATCTTTTTTATATTTCCCATCTTAGCTCTGAAACTCCTATTTTGCAGGGTTAGGCATTAACGGGTTATTTACTTTATCTACACAAACATAATCATTACTCAAGGTTTACAGTTTTCATTAACTAACCATATGAAACAGTTATGCCTTAATAATATTTAATAATGACTTATCAACTTCAGTAGCATTTTATATTTAACAAGAATTTTTTAAACATTAACAAATTGAACAGAGTCTAATTTCAAATTTTTGCAGAAACTTACCTCGGAAGCGAGTTCATGGTACTTTTGTTTTTCTTCAGGTCCGAGAGCATACCACCACTCTCCTAATATCTTAGACACGGTTCGATTGTCTTGATTCGGATGCCTTTGATGAACTAGGGCACGATGTCGCTTACTAAAGATCATAAAGGCGTTCATTGGTCTACGGATTCGATCACGCTCTTTAACCTGAAAAAGGGTTTTAGCACACAATAACTAAACATGAATACATTTTTGAGTAGGCCAGTAATTGGCCATATTAAAGGAAATAAAATGAAGCACTTCAACCTACAGAAGAAGCTTTGTACAGAAAATTTAATTATAATATTTAAATTTTTTTACTGTGTACTGAATATACTAAAAAATGCGTGTAGGCTATATATAGGGTTTTCATTTGAAAACTTCAAACTTATATTAAAAGACTTATAGCCCAAGTATCAAAATTCTGTAAACGGGTGTGTATAGTACTAATTGGGGGAGTAAAAAAATATATACAGTAGAGTCCCGCTTATCCGCCCTTCGCTAATCCGACCTTCCGTTTTATCCGACCTTGACTAAAGAAAAATAATTTTACTAATTTAAAAGTTTGGTTGCGAAACTGAGTGTACAATAATGCCGTGCACCACTTTCGTATTACCAGACTTTAAGCAGCTGGTCGCTTTCTCGCCAAGGTCAACGAATTACCCCACCCTTCTACCTACAGTACTTTGTGCCTTAATTCCCGCCATTCTGTACAGCGCACTACTAGCACAGTATCAATTTAGACTTGAATAAGAGTTGACGTTAAAGTGAATTTTGTTTCATGTTCTTTTACGTAAAGTTAGAGTTTATATTGTGACTGTAAATAGTATTTTTATTTCGTTATTTCTAGAATTTAAAGTGTATTCCGTTTCAGTGCGTTTCGTGTTCATTTACGTAAAATTAGAGTTTATTTTATTACTGTACTGTATTGTATTTTTTACTCCAAATATTTTTATTTCGCTATTTCTAGACTAAGTGCATTCTGTGTATGTGTGTTTCGTGTCGTTTTACGTAAAATTTTAGTGTATTTTATTACTGTACTGTATTTGTTACACCAAATATTTTATCTCGC
>JAGFPH010002368.1:112808-162640 GCA_018207615.1 Philaenus spumarius | reverse complement strand
AGTATTATTTATATATATTTTTTTATTTTTGTAACCTTCCGTTACAACCTATACTCACGAGAACAATAAATTTTTTCTTGTTTCTATAAAATACCAGAGTTAAAACTTAATTTAATATACAACCGCTAAGGTCCGCCGAAAAGGTTATATAGATAACACTTGTAAAATTCGGAAAAGCAGAAATTAAATGTCGTTATTTGCAGGAACGAGTAACAAGTAAAACAAAGACAATTGTCGGGACTCCCACGGAAAACATAAATCACGGGTAACGTAAATCCCGAAAATGTCCAAAATGTTTTACCCGAACTAAAACAAATATAATTACGGTATTATACTTTAGTTACCGATCTATACAATTTGTAACTTTTCGTCACAGTAGGCACCCTAATTCTATAAATAGACACGTAAGAAACGAATCCATAAGTGGTTGACCTTGAGCCTACTTTACCTTTATCTGTACAGTACAAATAACTAAGCGCATGAATAGTCGAATTCAAATAAAACAAGAAGTGTTTAATTAACAATGATATAAACTAAACTGAACATCATATCGAGTTTCGGTTATTGACTCTCGATGTCGATAAAAAAAAAAGTATGGGTGGTATCGTAAATCAACCCATCACTGCAATGGGAGTTATTATAGATGGATTTAAAGTTAAAGACGGCGACCTATTTTGAGTACTTGTGCGAGAGAGAATGAGATAGTAGCGAGGGAGGGCACACTACTTCCCCTTCCCCCTCGCACTACCACTTTGTCACTTTCCCGTAATGTGGCAAACTAAACCGGGCACCTTACGCCTTACTGCATAGTTTTTTCTCACCGGCTGGCATTTTTTCTTGACTAATATTTGCTTATTACAAGCCATGTTCCTTACAATATCCACTCGCGTTATTATTAATTATTGAACGATAATACAATGATTAAGTTAATTATAGACAATTACAATAAAACAATGTTAACGGGAATATTAAAAGAATATTGTAATTACAGGCATATAAATCATATTTTATTACAGAAATTAATGTTAATATAATGTTGACCCATTGTTACTTTGTGTAATTAGAAAACAACTCTTTTCACAAAGCCGAGTACTAGAACTGTAGTCTGTTAGAAGATAGTCTCAAATTCACTCGGCCCCACCCCTTCTCTCTTTCCTCCACGTTCTTCAAGGTTTGTCGTCATGAGTCATCTCGGTCTTTCACGAAGCTGCTAGCAAGTTGCAACAGTTTTTCAATTTCAAATACTGTAGTTCCAAAACACATTAACGTGACTCAAAACTTCTTTTATTTTCTTGTGATAATTTCATTCTATGGTAATTTTAAAATGTTTAGATTTTTAAAGGTTTGACAACGAAATTCACGGCTTCTTATTCACGGTACACGAAATTCACGGTTGAGTGGGCACCCGGACAGTACAATATGCATACTGTTTATTATTTATTTCTTAAAGTGTTTAACACGGACATAAAAAATGTGAACTGTTCGAAGCGTTCGTTCGTGTGAACGTATGAACAAATTCACCGTAATGTCATACCTAAAAATATAGTAATTTAACTACTTTGAATTATTTAATCATTGCGCTTGCGCCCCCAACCACCAACCCGTTGGCATGGTAACGGCCGTCTCGACTTCCAAGAATAATGTACAATAGCCCATATACCTGCTCTGCTTAGCTTCATTTTGATACGCCAAATTGGATTGCTATTAGTTTCGGTTGTGTTGAGAATATTTCAATGTACCTAAAAATTGTTTTAAACAATTTTATGCATTTTCCCGACTTTAAAAAAAAATTATATGTTAATTCCCGACTTTTCCCGACTGTTTTTCATTTCTATGTTAATTCCCGATTTTCCCGACTTTCCCCACTGCTAGACACCCTGTGTAACAACTTCAACCATCATTTTAACCTATTCACCAGAACAGAGTAAACAAGAAACTAACCACTCAAGACTAACTTGCACAGAACTGTCATTAAATACCTCCCACTCTTTCGGTTGTAGAACCATCTCGCAATCGCGCATCACTAACAAAACATATAGTCGTTAGTATTTATAAAGAGTATTACCACATCTACAGCTCCCTTACCTTAAGTGGACTTTGCGGTTCTTTACTGTTATGCAGTGCGCTTAACGATTGTGTTCTTCTTTTGTTTGCAGGATCTGACGAAACGTCCACAGTACCTCCGATGGGCAAACCTTCAGGCTCGAATACATCATCGTCCTCCTCTGGTGGATTATCAAGGTTTGCTACAGGAACTGGAGGTGCACTCAGTGGTGGAGATAGCAAGGGGGGAGTTGGAGGAGGAGATCCGTTGAGTAAGGGCACTAGAGATTCCCAAGGGTAGACCGTTATACCTGATGTGTTATTTATACCTAAAAACAAACAATAACTACCATGAATAATATACAATGTGTAAAAAACTTCTACTTATTATCTGTTTTGTTTTTGTTTTTGTTTTTTCAACTTTTAGACAAGAAGATTTTACTGCACTGAGGTTAAAATGTTTAACATGTCTCTGGAAAATATTAAAACAAAGGTTTTTTTATTTCAAGAGTTCTTGCAGATACAACGGTTTACTCTGAAGAGTGCATTTACTTCTACAAAGTCTACTGGAATTGGGGAATTTTATTTATTTGTTAGTTTTTGTCCATAAAGTTTATTTTTGCATTATTATGAACACTATAAAATCAACATTAAAAAGTGTCATCGGATACTATCGGATATTTTATTACAGATTCCTGATTTTCCATTAGGATTCCTGAATGTTTTAGAGGAAGAGGAACATAAAAAGGTCTAAAAAATAACTTTATATACCATTATACTCTGTACTCGGTAATACAAACAATAAGTTTTACCTATCACTATTAATTCACAATCCATTAAATCATGTCAAACGCTTAGTTGTTTACTACCTTTTCTGAAACATTCAAATTCATCACTTGCCTGAATAAACATTTGATTTCAGCAATTAGTGTTAAACAGCACCTATTGTACAGTCTTCATTTTCTAGAGATGCTCAATATACACAGGCACAGACTGCAGTACCCTATTTTGAGTTTTATTTGTTACATTTAGTTTTGCTTAAAAGATGCAGTAAATTGTAAAATGGATATTTTGCACTTGACTTATTATTAAATTAAAATTCATAAAATGTTGATTCTTTTTCAAATTACTTACTCAATACTCCCCCATTCCTCTCAGGCTGGTCTGACTGTTTCTGCTGCAAAGGTAAGACCGGTAGCAGTTCGGTCGGATGTACTATCACCTGAGGAAACACATTGTTATTCTTTGAGATCTGTTGTTGTTGCTGATGTAGATGTTGGTGAGTATTGGGTGAACTGGTCACAGGATGAATCTGGTGGTGAGACGGTGGAGTACTTGATAAACTTACATGGATCGGAGCAGTGGTTACATGTACTCCCACATGAAGTTTATTGTTTGTCTAAAGAAACAAAACAGAATTTATAATTAGCATATGAGAATAAAAACACAATTTTAAGTATTTTGCAACTTTTCTGGACATTTTATCTAACAGAGTCCAAACTTTTGGGATGATATTAATTTGAAACCTTACTAGAATTTAGTTTTATTTTCGTGACTAAACTATCTTGGATATTAGTAGTTTATAAAACATTAAGTTTTTTGCCATCTGGAGAATCTTGTCCAATATAAATGAGTTGATGTGTTTCATAATTTTAAAATATATAGATTCAGATAAACCGATTTGGACAATAGAATTGCTTGACAGTAAAAATGATATAACATTTTATCAGACTTAGAAGAATAATTTTCTTCAAATTTCATTGAGATTATCAGCTTCAGAAACTTATTTTTATACAGATTTTACAATTTTGTAATTTTATATAATTTATTCTAACATCTTAAAAAGCTGGTTTTAGTGTTATTTTATATAGTTGTCTCACATAATGTCTGAATACTAAATCCCATCACCACAAACGATAATGACTGTTAAAGACACTTGTCCCAAGCTTTGTGTGTTTCAGTTTGAAAGCCTGTGGTTCAATGTCTGTGAGAACTGTACAGAACTGTTTGTTTACTAGGGACAGCGGGAATCTCGGCAATCGGTCCGCGCGCGTCACCAATTGGTGGCCGAGGCTTATGGCTACCTCGAGAGAGTCAAATTTTTGTCCCGAGTGTGATAGAGATCCTTTCTGTAGGCACATCATTTAATGTTTAGTATAACATTAATATTTTGTTGAGGCTGGTTGTTTAATAAGCCATAAGAAGAAGTGCTCAGTGCATTCACGTATGACTGATGATGTCGTAGAACAAATGAGGCAACACTTTGTTAACAGCCCTACTATATCAACGCATTGTGCAACTCGCAAGAAGGGCATTTTACATATCTTACTTCTTGAACCATACTGATAAACAATGTTGCAAACACTAAGACACAGAAACGGTAGGTCGGAAACAGTTTTGTGCAGAAATCTTACAATGGTTGAAGATGAGAATTTCATTGGAAACATGATCTTCAGTGGCACATCGATTTTCTACCTGAGAGGTAATAAGAATACTCCAATACTCACAAATGTCGGATTTGAGTAATGAAAATCTAAGACAATCCTTGAAATATATTCATGATAGCTCAAAAGTAAATGGCTTTTGTGACTTAGGCAAAAGCAAAGTTTTTTGTTATTTTTTTTTTTTTTTCAAGATACAACAATTAATGGAATGTACCAAAATGTGCTGGATAACTTTTTCATAGCACAGACTGATGAGGATGATCAAGAAGAGTATATAAACTTCCAATAAAATGATGAATTGCCACCATATCTAACCATGGTCCAGAATTTCCTCAGTAAACACTTTCCAGTTAGATGAGTAGATGCGTGATGTACCAATGCATGGTCACCTTGTTTATCAAATCCAACACCTCTTGATTTCCCTTCTGGGATTTATCAAAGATAAAGTTTTTAGACCACCTTACAGAACTCTCTTAATGAGCTCAAAGAAAGAATATATGCTGCAGTTCCAATGGAATTCACATTGAACATAATTAAAACATAAGGTAAAACTTTGTATATTTTGCTATTAAATAACACCAGAACCAGCTGTCAAACCCTTTGTGAAGCAGTGTTTATATTTATCTAGTTAATTTTATTGTAGCTAATATAATCACAGTAGCCTACTGGATAATATGACCTTACTTGCTGTACAAGAACAGTTTGGTGACCTGAAACCTCTTTCTTGATAACAGTTTCTTGCTGCAAGTGACGATTCTGATTCATTTCAGACTGATGATTCATTTTTAAACGGTTGTCATTTGCATGAATCTGTAAAGACAAAAATTAATTTTAAAATATTTACATCTGAAAATAGCGTGTTTACTGATTTACATGCCATTAACCATTGCATTATACCACGACTACCTTGGGAAAAAAACTTACATCAGCATTAGTCAGAGCCTGTTGTAATATTAAGCTTTGATGATTCGACATCGAAGTAACAACTACGCTAGGTTGTTCATAATGAGATGTCGGTACAGGCGGAGGCGGAGGAGGTGGGGGAGATGGAGTCTCTAACCTCCAAGTCAGACTATGCGTCTGTGTCTGCATTCCTCCAACAGAGACGGGTAGATTTGGAGAAATACGTATAACACTGGTAGCCATTCCTCCATTGGCAGGGTTAGCAGAGTTGTCTGACAAAGGTTGTTGTTGTTGTTGCTGTTGTTGTTGCTGCTGCTGCTGTTGTTGTTGTTGTTGTTGTTGTTGTACCGCTAACGCATCAGGTCGCACTAGCTCAGGCCTGAGAGCAAAACAACGGAGGGTATAGATTGACTATATTAAATACAAATTAATTATTCTGCAAAAATATTGTTACTACAACTTTCTTGAGTCTGCTCTCTAAGCACAAAAAAAGGGAAATGCTTAAGTAAAAGCGAATCCTTCAGACGAGGAGTAAAAAGTCTTGCATGTTGTGTTGGAGCGTTTCATTTACAGTCAGAAAGACTCTTATCCAAAAGATAAGTAATTAATATAGAATAAATTTGGACAAAGGCAATATCACATTTAGTAGTGCTTTGCCTCACTATGTTAAGATTCCATGTTTCCAATAGGCATAAAGAGAAAAAAAACTATTAAGAAAAAAAAGAAAAAACATTTAAAAAACAGTTTGAATATCTTATAATTTCCCCTTGCCATTTTGGTATTCTGGTTCAACTAGCTGTAGCAACCATACTTTCTTATTTCAATAAAATTAATTTACTTTAGAAATCTTGCAGAAATGCCAAAGCATTTTATTTTATTTTTCAAAAAAATCATATTTAAATATTCAATATTATGATCTTAAGTTTTACAATATATGACCAATATCAATGATTTAAACTTTAAAAAAAATTTAAACTATGTTTAGCCTAAAAGATTTTTACTACTAACTATCAACCGCATTTAACGAAGAAACCTTTATGAAATAATTAATTAAAATTGTATAATTACCGTATAAAACTCGTTATTATAGTCCATATGCCAGGGTGTCTAGTGATATGACCTTTTGAAATTCCCTGACTTTTTCCTGACATTTCCCTGACTAAATAACTTTTTCCCTGACCAATTTTAGAAAAAAGCACAAACAAAACCATGCTAATTTAATTTTAGTAAATCAATCAAATTATATTGGTAAGCAAATAAATTTTTAGGGAATTAATTACATATTTAATTAAACACGCTAATATTATAACAGTTCAATATTTAATACTATCTTTGTTAATGTACCAACCACCAGCAGTTGCAAATTACGCATTTATGACTATAAATATTGAATTATTCAAATTATATATTATTACATTATAACAAAAGAAATAATTACAGTAATTGGTTTTTGTAATCCAGCTACCAGTACAGATTTGCATTGAATATTTAATTAATTGATACGAAGACAACCAAATTCGAAAACATTTAATAATAAAACTAACATTTTTAGAAATAGAACGTTAGAGAAAGGTTTCAAAGTCATATCACGGCAAGTGCATTGGAACAAGCTGCCACAATCACACGCTTAACTTGCCGATAATTGTTTTTACATATCAGAATACGTACGGCAGTTTTCTTGTTGATTAATTTAGAAGTTCATCTTATCTTTAATGTTTATTTTCTCAATTTAAAAATTTATTAATCTATGATTTTAAATTGTTATTTTTAACTATTTTCCTTAGAAATGTTATTTTTCCCTGACCTTAACCTAAATTCCCTGACTTTTCCCTGATTTTTCCAAAAAAGTTAAATTCCCTGACTTTTCCAGGTTTTCCATATTTTCCCTGTTGCTAGACATTCTGCCATATGCCTCACATGGTTAACATAATATATATAAAAATGGAAAATATGTAATGAAATTCAGATTTACAAAATACTTTTGCAAAATAAATATGAGTACACATTACACTATTAAAACTTTTTGTAATAGTGCCCAAATTATTCCTGGGTCCCTCACTTCTGTTTATGCATAGAGGCTAGGCTCATATTTTATCTTTATTATTATATTAATGTAATACTATTTAATATGTTCAAATACTGTATTTGTTATATGTTTATTGGATCTTAGAAAAATAATTATAATTCATTTCTTGATTAGTACATATTTTGAAAAACATGAACAAAATTGAGAAAAATTTTAATGAATTTAAAAATGATATTAATTTTGCAATAGTTAAGTAAAACAAATAATGTTTATACTCCTGCATACTTAGCCATCAGCCTACTTTACATTAAACTAAAACTCCAATTTTACATTCCTCAAATTTACATTTTTCCACAATTTTGCAGCCATTTTTGGAAACACTTGCTTTATTAATTTCTGCAATTATCATCATTTAAATTACACCTCTTCAAAAATTGGTGACTTGACTAGGAGAAACTTTTTAGGATGTCTTGAATTGTTTTCATTATGAAGCACTTTTAGAAGAAGAATATTTCAAAAAAGTAAAGACAAAAATAGAAGACGCATGTGGGGATAACATGTGACTACAAATTTTTATTCTAATAGATATATAGTTGCACGTACAAATGTACAAATTTAACAATACAACAAAATGTGCTGGGAAGATACCTTCAGTGTGAAACATATTTTATCGCATTAATGTGACTTATTTATAAAAGCAGTAATACTTGCAGATGATTAAACATATACCTGATAACCTGTTGCGTTAACGAGCCCACCATGAAATGAGTCTGCACCGGAGAGGGATGAGGGTGACGAGGTCTGCTATTGATTGGTAGAAACACGTTATGTCTTAGACCTACAGTGACTGGTGATTGCATGGTGATCCCTGGTGAGACTGCTTGGCTTGTTGGTGAGTAAGCTGGGGTGGCTGATCTGGAACTTCCTAGCGACACTAAAATATAGAGACCAAGGTATTAGTAAAGATACATTACAAGCTGTTACTAACTAATGCAAACAAAGTTTTAATGGATCAGAGAATAACCTGAAAAACAAAATCCTTCAAATTATTAAAACTAGAATTAAATCAGACCACAAAGTTAGTTGTTTTAGGTTTAACAAATTTAATTTGAGACATGTTTCTGAAAAAATTTATAAATACAGTAGAGCATTGAAAATCCGAACTAATTGGGACCAAGGGGGGTTCGGATTATCAATTTGTTCGGATTTTTTAAAACAACCAAGAAAAAGCCATTTAGGCTAAAATATATGCCCTTTAATCGATTAAAGTGGTTAAACAGTACAAGAAGTAATGTAATTACAATACAGTATGTAAGACTACTTAGACTACTTACATATTATGATTTAGAAGAACCTGCACGTACACAGTAGGGCCAACATGATTACACATTTAACTTTTAATTACAGTACAGTACTGCCGACAGAAGTAAAGAATGCGAGGCAGTTTAAATGTCTTCGCTACTACAGTCCAATCAGAAAACATAAGTTTTCTCATTGTCAGCTTGGCGCTAACATGGCTAGCGAACGCGAAAAGGGTAGTAGTTTGGCCAAGGTCAAACACTTCTAGCGGATTGCTGCCTCGCATTCTTTACTTCTGTCGACTGTACATAATTAAAAGTTCACTTGTACATTGTGGTTAACACAACGAAAAATAAAAAAATACTGTACAGTACACTACTGTATGTACGACACACTGTTATAATGATTACACAAAGAGAAATGAATAAAATTTCTGTACATTTACTGCTAGCGCTAAAGCAGCTTATTAGCGTGACAGTGAAAATACTGACAGCCAGTCTGTTGTGAGGGCGTATGAGAGCAGGTATTAAGAAGTGTTTAAAAATAGATATTAATGTCAAATTGTGATGAAGATTTTTGTGAAATTTTTAACGAAGCAATAATTGGAATTTACGAAAAACGAAAACGAAATTTTTGCAGGGGCTGCTGCCCCAGAACGCGTTCGGTTTTTTGACGTTTCGGATTATTGACGTTCAGATTATCGACGCTCTACTGTCGTACTACAACTGAGATGTTCTTAATGTTTGGGTCAGGTCCAGTTGGATAATGGTCTGAAAAGGCTAAGGACCATAACGACTTTACGATTTTTAAGTTATAACTGGTGTAAATGAAAGGAAGCGAGATCGAAAATGACTCGCTGAATATCTAGTCCAGGGGTGCCCAACCATTTTTAGCCAAGGGCCACACTGTTATGTCTATGTTGCCAGGCGGGCCAACTTTCCGGGGGGTTTGGGGGGGGTGTGTGGATCACTGCCCACTGAAAGGGGGCTCCGGGAAAATTTTTGAATTGTGTGTGCAAAATGGTGAGTTTTCAGGCTATTTGACCCTTGTTTTCTAATGATTGTAATTTTTTATATTTATTAGTTAATAGGTAACTTATAACTTGTTTTTCAAGTTCTTTCAGTAAAAATTAATATAAACCCAGATTAAATGTTTTTTTTTTCTAATTATTGACAGTTTTTTTTAACAATCTTGACAAAATCAAAACAGGCCTGACTACAACTCTGATTGAAAGATTAAATTAAAAATATATTTTACTATGGTTGAATATTTTGACACTGAAAATAATGTATAAGAGCAGAACCAACAATGATATGTTAAGGGTGGAAAATGGAAAACAAAACCACTCACTAATAAATTTAAGTGATTTTAATTAATCACACTAGGATAGAAAACATATAAAACGCCATGAATTTCAAAAAAGTGGGTTTTGTTTCATTTTACACAATTTTTTATCAAAATACCTAGTATTAACAAAAAGTTCAGTGAGACCAATGGAACTGCTTAGTACTGAGAATATCTTTCCACTTAAGCTCAAACTTAGTCGTCCCAATCGTTAATAAGGGTTTTAAATGTTCATCTGTAAGGGATGACCGGTATTTTGATTTGATAAAGTTCATTTTGGAAAATGCCTGCTCACAAACATAAGTGGAGGCAAACACCAAAACCATGCTACGGGCAAACTTCTTTATGTTCTTGAACTCTTCTTCCGGCAAAGCACTGTAGAACGGCAACAAATCACCTTTTTTGTAGCATTCTTGAAAATGTTCCTTGTGCATTTCATTTCATGTTAAATCAATAATTTCTAATTGAAGGGTTGGAGGCACAGCATCAATATCACATTTGAAAGGATTTTGAAACACGTTGATTTTATAGAACTCTTTGTCAAAATCTTGAATAAATCTTTTGTTTAACTGCTGGCTCAACTGGCTGACAAACTCAGCAGCGAACTCAGAAGGGAACGGCACACTAGCTTCAGATAAAAATTGTTTACATGTTTCAAAGTGGTCTAAATTCTTGTTACTTAGCTGTTTCTCAAAGAGAGGCAGTTCTTTCCTAAAAGCTTTTACATGATGGTATGCATCATTAACAAGTGAATTAGCTCCCTGTAGTTTTAAGTTTAAAAAGTTGATATGTACTGTGATGTCAACCAAGAAGGCTAACTTCCACAACCACACTGGATCAGACAGTACTGGCACTTGACGACCATGTTGTATCATAAAAGTATCAATTGTTACACATAGTTAAAAAAAACCCTACCGAGCCATCGGACCTCACAATGATAGGAAATGTCCGGATAATTACTGTCAATTTCTGACAGAAATACCTTGAACTGGCGGTGTTTTTGGGAGGACAAGCGTATGTAATTTACTGTTTTTACAACAACTGCCATCAATTCGCAAAGCCTGCTGATGTATGATACAATGCAGTATGATTGGTCTCTCTCCACCAGCGCCTTCCCCTGCTTTGTACACATTTCCAACTACACCTATTTTAATACCACTCATGTTTTTACCTCCATCTGTAGTCACTCCTTTTAATTTTGTAAAGTCAAGTCTGAGACCTAAAATGGTTTGCTCAACTTTAGAAAATATTTCCACACCAATTACAGTAGTTTCTAGTTTTTGAGTGAACTCCAGCCAGTTAATTGGTAATTTGAAATTCACTATTTACACCTCTTATAAAAATTTAGAACCTCAGCTGCATCAGAGGTATCCGTGGAATCATCCAAAGCAATGGAAAAACATTCAAAATTTTTGCAAGCTAACATTAATTGACGATTGACGTCTTTGCCAAGATCTTCGGTTCGGCGAGTCATGTTGTTACGAGACAGACTAATAGAGCCTACCAAAGAAATTTTGTCAGGACAAAGCTCTTCAACAGCTTTCAAAATGCAACTTTTGACTATTTCACCATCATTAAAAGGTTTACCTTCCTTAGGTAAAATATGAGCAATTTTGAGTTTGCTCGTATTACAGACTTATTTTCATCATTACGTTTAGTAAGTATATTTCTCTGTGACGTCAAAGATACCTTCATAGCATTTACTTTTTCCATTCTAAGTTTACCTGAAAGCTGATAATATTTACTTTTGATTCCATTTCAGCTCACGGATTATTGATTTAATCAAACGTTTAGAATCGTCAAATAATCCAAATTAAGATATAGTCGTACCTTATGTCTCTACCACGATTTCGGTCATTCGACCATCATGAAGAGACTCAAAAACACAACACTAACACAAAACACAACACTACATAACATAAGTCTCACTCCGTATGGAGATCGTTAAACGAATAATATATGGCTGACATTACGTATTAAAGTTCGAGGACGTGCAAGCCAAGTTGTTCGGCCGATACTGAGCCATATTTGTGTTCCTGCATCTTATCTCTGTTTGATTAGCCTGAATTGGTCTCTCAATTAATTTGTCGTATAACATATTAGAATGGAACAATAACTGGTCGTTTAATAGATACATGGTGCTATATTTCGTGGCTCTATATATTTTGAATTCTTCTAACGCGTTCATGTATTGTCTTTTATTGCATATGCATTATTTCCATGTTAGAACTATAGTCCATGAATATATGATTACTATCTATCAGGTGTTGAGCATAACTAGATGAATGGTTGCTGAGCTTTTTTGTTGGTAAGTGCTCTTTAAATCTTATGTAAAATTTTTGAGTTACAACCATTTTGATTTTTTCAAAATTGATTTCGAGCAGTTCAACAAAATGCTCCAAATTTAGTTATGTGACAGATCGTTTGAAAGCTTATTTAATTCTGAATCGAAATAGAATAATAATTAATATTAAAACAAAATAGTACAGCAAAATCAGGGCCGGTTCTAGACATTTTTTAAGTGTAAGCGAACAATATTTTAGCGCCCACATCTCAATGATAATAAACGTATAGTAGGCTAAAATGTAATAGACTAATGGACAAAAATTCTACGAATAATTATTACAATTGCAATTTTTTTCAAAAGAGATATATTTGGTATGTTTCTTTAAAAGCATATTTACATAGTATTTTCTACTGATTCATTTATGTTAATTATTAGCTAAACGCCTTGCTTCTGTTATTACTCAAAAATTGACGTAGAAAGATACTTTTTTGGCTTTCAGTTTGGCAAAATATTTTATTATTGTGTCTGTATCCATTACATTGAGAATTAAATTTTCAATGGCCATCAAAGCTAGTCCATTCAATCGTTCTTGAGATATGGTTGACCTTAAGTAAGTCTTTATTAATTTCAACTTTGAAAAGCTCCGTTCACCACTGGCCACTGACACTGGAAGAGTGAGAATTATTCTTAAGCTTACAAAAACGTTATTAAATGAGTCCACGTAGTAATTTTTTTTTGTGATGAAAGATAAGTCTTGGGCCGAAGATATACTGGAGGTCAACATAGATGCAAATATTTGGAATTCATTGAAGAGATCTTTCCATCAATATTCCTCTTCATCACTTAACACAGTTTCAAGATTTGTGCATGATTTCTTCAAATCCTCTTTATCCCAAGTTCACAGATTTTCTATTTGATATAGAAATTCAAAGCTTTTGCTGTGATTTTCCATAAGCTGGAATCTTTCTTTCAGTGATGTAATCGTTTTGTCAAGCACAACATTAAAGAAATGACTGAAAGATCTTTTCGATACCCTAATAGGTTTACTATCACTATACATTTTCCTTCGGCGGACTTGAGTTTCCTTTTCAAACTCAGCACTAACTCCGAGTTTTTCTGCGAGTTTTTTTGCATGTGTAATAACACATTAACTCCACCATCAGACCTCATGTTTTTAAGAAACCCTTGGAGACTTTTGATAAGAGTCTTGAGCTTTGTAGATCAGATGTGTTTTATTGTAACATTTTACTAACCGAGTTTATTTTAAACAGTATTTCATGTCAGGTGACTATTTTGTTAATAGAACTGATATTGACAATGACAACTCGTCAACGTCAACATTTGTATTATTATTATCATCAATTTTGAACTTTTGTACAGGAGCCGGCTAGACGAAAAAACCGGCTTAGAGCCTTTGCTTGTCTCTCATCTTCTTTCGACTTTTGCAGCTTTCTTTTCCTATAAAATTCTTCAGATGGTTTATTTATCGTCAGCCATTATTATTAGATGAAAACCACAATTTAAAAAAACACACAAATCAATTACAATCGAACATCACTATACACAATTAAAAAAATAAAACGACTCAGTACAGAAACGAAACAGTTGACGAATGACGAGTACATAGGCTGGCTATATGCTTGACTGACGTGAGTAAACTGAACGAAGCTGCAGCGGGAGTGATTGTGGGCGTGGCGTTTGCACCAGTTGACTGACGAATCCATTTTAGTGGGGAAAGGGTGTTCGTTCAATGTCCTACTGCTCTTCGTTCAGCTCACCACATTTGCCGCCAGTAGGACGAGTCCATTTAAATGGGAAGGGGTGGGGGGTGTTAGTTGTTATATCGCCAACCAAGCAAAGATTCAACCTCATTGATATATTGTATAGTAACATTTTCTATAAAAAATATTCGCCCTTAAAACAAAAAATTTATCTTTCCCGTTTTACCCAAATTGACGGCCCCTTACATTGGCGCCTTCTGTGGCCGCATAGTTCGCAGGATTCAAGATCCGGCCCTGATCAAAATCGGAAAACAAGATTTCGTTGGTTTTTTGGCCGCCATTTTTAATCGGTTAAAGATATGGATGTGCAAATTTGGTTTTCTCAAGAAATTCAACATCGAAATGATGAATCACATATGACCACATTCCCATTTAAAAAAACAAATTTACATTCAAGATGGCGGATATTTTTTAACACGCTTTTATTAGCTTCACTTGTATGTTTGTTTGTAAGTAACTCTCCTTTGGACTAAAAGCCAGTGGCTTATTACTGTTAGTATATCTCTCTTACGCAAGTTCGTTCGTTGGCCGAGCGGTCTAAGGCGCGGGTCGTCGCTGACGTCAATCCCCAGACTCACCGATCGTGGGTTCTAATCCCGTCCACGGCCGAAATTTTTTTTTCAGTGATTTTCGGGATTGGTGCCGTAAATACGAACCGTAACAACGTTAATATACACTATCGAAGCTGAAATTACCACCTGCATCAGCATTAGTTTTAGAAATTAACATCTCAAACTTAACTATATTGTTAAAAAAGAATTTTATATCCGTGCACCCTCTATTAGTAAATCCCGTAAATGAAAAAATATTTATATTAAAAAATCTGCACCATGTTCATGTTCACTAGAACTTACAATTTTTGAAGTGAAAACTTCTTTAGCGGCGTTGGGCACTTTTTGCTTGGGGAAAAAGCATTGAATTCGCGACCGTTACCACTCGAGATATAGTATGTATTATATATATATATATGTATGTACGCAACGCGAATATACTACATAGCACTTCTTATTGGGAGAGGAAAAAGCATCAAACTCGCGACCGTCACCGCTCGAGATATAGTATGTATGTATATATATATATATATATGATATTTGTGTTATATGTATATTAAATACCAAAGTCAGCAAAGTCATTAATGTTTTAAATTATTTTATAATATTATAATTATGCAATTTCAAAATGTGATATAATATTTGTTGACAATATATTGACTTGTGTAATTTGTTGACCTTTATTCCCCTCTAATATTAATACTAATAAAAATATAAATCGGTCATAGAAGTTATCACTTCTAACGTGTGGTCTTAAGCACACCCAATGTTTTTTTTTTTTCAATAATTAATCGAACTAAAAATTAAAAAATAAATATAGTTTAAAAAAACTAAAAAACACGCTTTTATAATTCATCGAACTAAAAAGTGAAAAATAAATATAGTTTAAAAAAACTAAAAAACACGCTTTTAGAGCATATCAAACTAAAAAGTTAAAAATAATTTTTCAAATAAGCTTAAAACAATAATAAACGATAAATACTAGCATTATTGTAAAAAAAGCGTTGGGCGCTCGATGTACGAGAAATATGGACAAAGCGCCCCACGCTTTTTTTACAATAATGCTAGTATTTATTGTTTATTATTGTTTTAAGCTTATTTGAAAAATTATTTTTAACTTTTTAGTTTGATATGCTCTAAAAGCGTGTTTTTTAGTTTTTTTAAACTATATTTATTTTTCACTTTTTAGTTCGATGTATTATAAAAGCGTGTTTTTTAGTTTTTTTAAACTATATTTATTTTAGATAGGCCTTACTAAATATTATTTAGCACTTATTTATAAATATTTATAAAAGCACCTACTTATGAAAATTTGTAAGAGTGTGTCTCATATTTTTTTTTAAATGTATAGTAGTATCGAATTTTTTATTTTTTTAGGAAACCAATTTTCCCCCTTTTTTAGCTTTTAGTCATAAAAATGTTTATTAAAAAGTAGCACTGTATTTATATTTAAATGTAAAAACTACAATATATTTGCTACTACTTAAAACTAACACTAGGATATAAGGATGAGAAATTTTTTTTAGATAATGGACGATATCTACTAACTTTGTCAAATCATGTCTTTATAACATTTAGCCGAAGCCTTTAATTAATTAATATAAATGAAGGAACCTTTAGGAATGAAGGCCAATAATTCAATGTTAAAAAAAAGTAAATAAATAATAAAGGAATTAGAATAGGTCTGAGGATGGTTATATTATTTGGCTATCCCACTATCCCAGACAAAAAAATTTAATAAAATAAATTTTTAGCGGACACTAATAATGCAGTAACAAGTGTAAAAATGTATAGACACAAATTGATGTAGTAAAATAATAAACTCTTTAATTTATTTTATTAAGGCTCAACTTAATCTAGTCAAGCCTATTCAAAAATTAGGAACGTATTAACATATTTTTGTAAAAATATCATTTTAATGTAATTTTATGTCATTTACTTGCTTATATTTGATAAAAAGTCGAAACAACGGATGAAAGTAAAAAAAAATCAGTTGATATTTAATATTGTTAGTAATATACTGTATACTAGAAAGACTCATGAAAATAGTTTTGTCAATAACATAATAAGTGAAAAGGGTGCTTTGATCAGTAAGTGCTGATCACAATATTTCCTAAGTTTAATTAAATTGAGTCAATGAAAACAGAAAACATTTTGTAACATTTTTAATAAATAAACATTTATAATTGTTGATAAATTAGGATTTGTGGTCACAAGAAAAGTGAGATCTAAGATTCATGTATAGCCTAAAGGTAATAACCTCAAAATTCGTTCTAGCCTAATAATTTAGATTTTGGAAATTGTAAATAAATAATTATAAAGCACATAATACCATAACTAAAGTTAATATAAATAATGTAGATATAAGTTTAATCATTGTAAAACTGTTTTAAATTAAGAACCGATGTTCTAAAACTGAAAGAGTGTTTGTAAAGTGGGATGTAGGGTTATAGCCTATCGCTTATACCCGTGAGTAGGTAAATCGTAGATGGGCTTGAAAACAGATGTTTTTAAAATATCACAGTCAAAAGTTTGGAATCGGCGTAAACGTATAAATTGTACATACTATATATAAAATGTAAAAGAGTAGATAAACAGTGTAATTATTATAAAAATGGACAAATATTATCAAATTATTATTAAAACAAGTGTACTAAACATGAAACAACCATAAATATCTTTTAAGTGCTTGTAAGTAAAAAAAAGCTAATGCCAGTTCGGTTCGGACATGAGCGGCGAACATAATACACGGAAGGCAGTTTTGTTACTAGGGAAAACAATTAAAAGTGCAATTATTATGTTTTCGAAAGTAACCATTGAAGGCAAAGGACATATTTTAAACCATCCAGAAAATATTTAATAAAAGGAAAGCTGAATTAATATTTAAAGAAAATATATTAAAGAGGAGCAAAATAATATAATAATAATCCAGTAAAATATATCCAATATTTATTAAGAAAGCCCATAATAAGAAGAATAAGGTAATATCCAACCTACTTAACCCTCTAACTGTCAGACCACTCAAATTGACCATTTACAAGTGTTTTCTAAAACGTATATTTACATACGTAATCATCGTTGCAGTTTTTGAGTTTTCTAAAAGCCAATGACGCGCGAATTTTAATGCGCCGAAACTACCTTTAATTCCCGTTTCTATGTCTCTCCCTTCAGCCCGCCCGTTATTTTTTCTGAGTTATATCTGTATACTGAAGGATTCATCACACTTTTACCTATCTGAAACTGTCATCCAATCAAAAATCGGACAAATAGTTCTAAAGTTGTGGAGTGTTTTGTAGTCCCTTGCAATTGACCAGATTTCAACCAATAAAACAGCACATTTTGCGTTCGAGATATCTCTTATAATTCGAATTATTTATATAGACTTTTTTATATCTATTTATAGACCAAAGTTCAATCTTTCATTTGGTGTAGAGCAAACTATATTTGACTGGTTAGATGTTATTCAAACAGCAGTTGAAAGTTCATATTTGTACAGAATTCATACTACCGCTTGAGTTTGCAAAACCAGGCTGTTTCCATTGTCTTCAACGGTCATATTTTGAATTTCCTTTGTCCTCACGAGGTTTCATTTGTTTCATCTCACTTTTGTAATTCAATTGATTCTAAGTAAAACACTTTTATGATAAGGTAATATACAAGTATACAGTTCAATTCTTTGATTTATTCTCTACACTTTGTTATAATAATATTTCGTTTTTGGGCAAAGCATATATTAGTAAATTACGTTTCAAACTAGGCGGTTTTGTTAGCAATCGTGTATTTGGAACATAAAAACTGGTGTTCTCAAAATAAGAAATTTGAAATAGATAAATGTTTTTATACAGTTCTATTTAGAACTAAATTACGAAACTTTTTTACATTTACAAAAAAAAATATAAAAAATGTTTACTACTTGTTATGTAGGCCAAAAGTTGAACTTTTTCCTTTCGTTACTAAACATTGTTTGCTTTTTGAGCTAATAACTTTTACAATTTTACATCAATAAATTTTGTAATTACATATATAGATTTTTTTAACCTTTCTCTACAAAAAAGGTACAGAACACTTTTGAATTGGTATACAATTACTATATTTGGCGAATTTTTGAAAATATGCTTGCACATGCACCGAAATGACTTGGCGTTGCAAAACATTAACATTGACAGTTGTAGGGTTAAGCCTAACTGGCAAATTTGTATTTTTGAACTTTATTAAAAAATTGAACACTGAATAAAACATCTATAAACATTTAAACTTTAATATTGTATATACTTTTTTTACTTTCAAATACCTAAATTAATTAACCATTGCATTTATGTTAGTAACCCGAGATTTAAGAGCTCAACTTAAACAAATTTGTAATAACGGTAAATATAACTGTGCTCAAGCTTATTAACTATTAAAATTATGAATACAAAAAGAAACTTATTAGCAAGAAAATAAAGACCAAATAACTGTACAATGTGGCCTATTCATTTATAAGACAGTTAAGGACATATACAGGATGTCCTCGAACTCTCTGGACCCCTTTTGTGGATATGTTCCTGGGATCCAAACAAACATATTTCACAATATAAACATGGGTCTACGGAGCTTATTTTTTCGTCTGTCTGTCTGTCTATGTGTTTTTTACAAAATACCTAATATTTTTGGAAGTAGAAGAGATATTGAGCTCAAACTTTGTATATCTATTTGTTCCCTGACCTTTTATTACTGTACCAAAAATTAGAACATTATTTTAAATATTTTCAAAATGACGGCCTTTTAAAATTTTTAATGTCAAATATCTGAAAAACCGCTAACTTTACAAAAAAATTACAAGAGACAAAAAAGTTTACTCTTTTAATGACAAACACAATGGCTTTTTTTATTTTTTCTGTAGCTCAAAGGGTAACAGAGATTTTGACAAAAAAAGAAAAAAAATATTTTTTGGTAGTTGTCAACAATAACCACAATTACTCTAGAAACAAAATATTTTAAAGTTATTATGAGCTAAAATAATAAGTTATTTGCATAATGTTCCGAGCACTTTCTGAGCTGATACCACTAGCAAAAAATAATGAAAAAGTTCATTTAGGCCTATTCATAGATCCGGGAATGCTTCGTTAGAGAGTTACAGCTGGCGAAAGATTTCACCTGTGTTTCAGATTACTCACAGAAACGAATCATTATTGAAATACCGTATGTCGGGTGTTAATTAAGGTGTAAAGTTTAATTTAATTTACGAGAAATGAGCAAATATATTTAATAAAATAGGTCCCAGTTCCGTAACTGCAGTAATTGTTGCGATAGTTGACCGAAAACTCAAAATTTGGACTCAAAAAAACATGTTTTCTATAGGGTTTTAGTACATTAACTTTGTGTTTTTAATTTTAACTTTAATTTTTTGTTTTTTATTGGCCTATTTTACACAAATATCTTCAGAAATAAAATATCTACAAAATATGTTTAATACGTTTGTGGGTTAACCCATTTCACAAAGTTAATGTACTAAAACCCTATAGAAAACATGTTTTTTTGAGACCAAATTTTGAGTTTTCGGTCAATTATTGCAACAATTACTGCAGTTACAGAACTGGGACCTATTTTATTAAATTTATCTGCTCATTTCTCGTAAATTAAATTAAATTTTACACCTTAATTAACGCCCTACATACAGTATTTCAATAATGATTAGTTTCTGTGAGTAATCTGAAACACGGGTGAAATCTTTCGCCAGCTGTAACTCTCTAACGAAGCATTCCCGGATCTATGAATAGGCCTATATGAACTTTTTCATTATTTTTTGCTAGTGGAATCAGCTCAGAAAGTGCTCGGAACATTATGCAAATAACTTATTATTTTAGCTCATAATAACTTTAAAATATTTTGTTTCTAGAGTAATTGTGGTTATTGTTGACAACTACCAAGAAATATTTTTTTTCTTTTTTTGTCAAAATCTCTGTTACCCTTTGAGCTACAGAAAAAATAAAAAAACCATTGTGTTTGTCATTAAAAAAGTAAACTTTTTTTGTATCTTGTAATTCTTTTGTAAAGTTAGCGGTTTTTGAGATATTTGACATTAAAAATTTTAAAAGGCCGCCATTTTGAAAATATTTTAAATAATGTTCTAATTTTTGGTACAGTAATAAAAGGTTAGGGAACAAATAGATATACAAAGTTTGAGCTTAATATCTCTTCTACTTCCAAAAATATTAGGTATTTTGTAAAAAACACATACAGACAGACAGACGAAAAAATAAGCTCCGTAGACCCATGTTTATATTATGAAATATGTTTGTTTGGATCCCAGGAACATATCCACAAAAGGGGTCCAGAGAGTTCGAGGGCACCCTGTATATAGACAAGATAGATAAAATAATAGACAAAATACCAACTATATAAAATTTATTCTAATTTGAGAAAAGTAAAATAAATGATATGTTCATGAATGTTATTGATGTACAAATAAGTCTAGTAAGTAGGGGCCCATGTATTTTGTATGCTTAGAGTGAGAAAATATTTAAATTATTAAATCAATTGTTAGCACTAATAAAAGCTATCCTAATTAATATTGTTACTATGGTTTCACTTTTGATTTGCATTTCTTCAAAGTAGCATCACACATTTTGTTCCTTATAAATAATAGGCTACTAAGTAAACATTGCATTTAAAAAATATCCCATACAATTATAATAACATTTCTATACTAAGAAAACCATTTTAAAAATCAACGGTGAGTACATACAGTTGAACTTGGTTGAAATTTTGACGCTACGTCCGAGTGACGTTATAAAGACAGGAAATCGTATTTTTGTTACCTTGAGTGAAAGGACAAACTACTACACAGTATTACTATTATTGGCAATATTATTCATGACGTTTAATTAAAAGAAAAACACTTTACTTTTCTTTTAAATTACAGTAGGATTCCGATAATTGGAGCAGAGGTCACATATCACAAATTAGATAACATTGGTTCTACAAAGCAGACCATCAAGCGACGGTGCGACATTGTCGCAGAACAAAAATGAGGGCTGCAGAAAGATAACGTACACAAGAAACGTTTTTTGCAGCTCATAAACTAGGGATGGGTCGATTCTTGATACCACCTATACTTTATCTTTGGTATCGTATCGAAAATTGACAGCCGAAACTTGATACCGAGAGATACCCAGTTTATATCATTGTCGGACTTGCCAGTTCTTCGTATTATGAATGTAATCTCTGGTATTTGCAGCCACATTTTCTGTATTTAAACCCAATTCAGCATTTAACAATAAATATCAGTAGGAAAACGTGTCAAACTTTCTTAGTTTGATATATGTAGACATTTTCCCTAGTAAAATGTTGAGACAATTGTTTGTTTGTTAAGTAAACTCTTCTTGTTTTATTTGTATCCATGCGTAGTCTTAGTTATTTGTACACTAAGACTAAGGAAGGTAAAAAGTAGGCTCAAGGTCAAACATTACCTTGTTTCTTATAGGTAGGATTTGTTTCTTATAATGTCTAAAGAATTAGGGTGTCAAAAAGTGCAGTGCGACAAAAAGTTACAAATTTTATAGATCGGTAACTAAAGTATAATAATTCTATTAGTTTGTGTAAAACATTTTGGACATTTTCAGGATTTACGCTACCCATTCTTTTACTTGTTATTCGTTCCCGCAAATAGCAACATTTAATTTCCACTTTTTAATTAAATTGTGTTTTATAAAATTAGCGCTAATAATGATACACTGAACTTAAAATGGCATTTAACATGCATCTTGTGTAAAATACATTGTTTTGTAAATACAAATCCCTAATATTTGGAATTGATTTCATTTCAGCACTGGCCTTAACTGATTGGATTCCAGAACAAAACAGCCTACATTCGTGATCATCAGAAAAGATAAGTTCTATAAAAGTTGTGGATATAAAAATTAAAATTGTAATATAATGTATTCATGCGTGCATAAATCACTTCGAATTTTGAGACAAATTTTAATATGATCAAAATGATGCAACAAAAAACTATAATTTAAAAAAGAAAATTTTTCAAAAATCCGAATTAGGTCATTAGTAAAGCAGTAGGCTAGGGGGAAAATGCCAAAATAATAATTTTGAATACGGTTAAATTTAAGGGAAAAAGTTACAACAGAAAATCATTCTTGTAATGTTTTTTAAAACTAAAAGTAGAAATACTATAATTAATTGGGAATATTTTGAGTACTGCATAAGCCCTATAATTCTGAGGCCTGTTTAAGTGTAAATTATACGGTAGTTTGCCAGATAGCGCTTCTTAGGATTTCCGTAGAAAGTATGTCAAGTTTTTGAAACGGGGCTCCTCTTAAACAAAGCTACATTGGATTCCCCAAGTACGTGTGTATATATACATCCATAGTGTATATGTACTCTAGTATTAATACATGATTTTATATACTGGTATTATGTTCTATGCTTAACTTAGACATAATGGACGTACTTGAAAAACGGTCGGCTACCATTTAGCGAATAAGTAAGTGGTTAAAAGTCGTACCCTCAAACACAGACCAGGACCCACAGACTGCAGACCACAGACCATTTGTTCAGCCCATGGAACCTTTGAGTTTCGGGATTCTTGGACCGAGTGTTTGAAACCCTATTGGTCAACGTCTTACCAAAGTTACATTCGTTGTCCACAAACACGAGTGCTTGCATGAAGGGTATTTTTCAAAATAAAGAAAGCTACCTTTGGACATTTTTTGTCCACGTGTTTGGAAACAATCTCAAAAACACATACATGTATTTACATGTATTGGACATGTACTTTCGAAAGAGTCCTTTGAGAAACGCGGTCTGGTTTAGTTAAGTAGTATTGTGTGTCAATATCAATAATAGTTGGTCTAACTACAACCTTTAGTTAATATTATGTTTTGTGTAAAGTTTCAGAGTTTGAAAATAATAACCAATGTCCTAGAGCTGGTAATCACAAAACATTTGACTGGCAGAGTAAGTATGTATTCTTTTCAATCAAGTTAAAAAGCTATGTAATCTGGTTCAACATTTTTTAAACCTTCTTACTCTGCAACTTTAGTAAAGTTACTACGTAACATAATATTGAATACATGTGTATGCAAATTTTATAGGTAACTAAAGGTGACAGTAATATACATAAAATATATAAAACAATATGGAGGACTTTTGTGTTATACACGGCTACTTTTTCCTACAAAGACATTCTAAACAAAATGTGTTTGTTAAGATGCATTTATTATGATGTTCAGAACAGGTATACAGGGTGTTTGGTAGTCAGTGTCAAAAATTTCAAGGAGTTATTGTGCATGTAAATTGCAACAAAACTACGCAATTCTGATAGTTTTATCTCACTCCACTTTCCAGAAACAGTGATTTTCTATTTTTTTTAATTTCTTGACATTGCCCATGAAAATCTCATTTTTCTCAACTTTTACCAAACATATTGCAACTTTTTATGACTTTTTTGGAAAGTAAGCAAAATTTTCTATCAGAATAAATCCTTGTAAAATCTACTTCAAAAAAATATTTTGGAAAATTAAGAAAAAGGGGGCAGAACTGTTTCTTATGCATCATTCTACAAACTGTCAAGTATCACTAAAAACTTCCTCACATCTTAAGCTTTAAAATGGTATACTATTAGTGACCTTTCCTATTTGCCTAAGGGGAGGCCATGGGCGTTAAACATAATTATTAAACGATTCCGAGTTAATGTCCAAGCTGGAGTCATAGGGGGCCAATTAATTGGCCCACATATCTTTGAAGACATATTAAATGGACCAATGTACTTAGATTTCTTGCAGCACACCCTACCTACCCTCGTAGGTGGACTAGATCAAAATCAAAGAGATAATATGATATTTCAAGAAGATGGCGCTCCTTCCCATTTCACTAACGAGGTAAGAAATTGGCTTACTCTCAACTACCCTACATGGATTGGACGAGGCACACCTGTCGCGTAGCCAGCCAGATCTTACGCCCATGGACTTCTTTGTTTGGGGGTTTCTAAAAAGTGAAGTGTACACTAGAGCTGTCATGGAGGCATGTGTACAACTGTCAAATGATATGTGTAACGGAGTCCTCATGTGACATGTGAAGTTGATTTTTCAGACAGTGTATATATTTAAATTTGTTCAAGTGTTTGTTTTTTTTTTTATGATTTTTGTTAATTGTGTATAGTTTGTTGCGACGTGTTCCACAACAGTTGAATGATTGTTTTTTGAGGTTGATCTGATGATGGTGGCATGAACCACCAAAACCGGTAATCCAAAAAGGATATATTTTAGAGTGCTTGACGGTTGAAATAAGGTAATTAATTACCCATTATTATAATAATTGCATTCTTGGAAGCTAAAAAACTTCATGTTTAAATATTTATTTGTAAATCTTTGTGTAGAACAGCATGAGAACCACTTTGGGCATATTTTGTAGGTATTTTTATTTGTAGGTTAACTTTTGTAATAAATTTGTACTTTATACAAAAAAAGTAGGTATTTGTATTTTCATTTTTGACAACTGACTTATGGCCCACTCTGTATTGTTTAAATATGTTGATGAGGCTTTTGTTAGACTTCTTAAAACCCAAACCAGCTAGCCTATAAACATATTCTTTGATTCTTTCAGTAAACTCCCTGAAGATGCTAGATTGGTCTCTGTGAGACATTTTACACGTGATGTGGAAAAGTGGTTGAAAGACAAGTCATTCTACAGTGTCCGGGAGTTCATGGATGCAGTCATGAATGACTTGGTTTTTATTTGGTCTATGTGGGAAGAATTTTTGTAATTATTACTGACTATATCAGTTGCACCTATGGTTGTTTAATGACAGTAAAATATTTTGATTTACATTCTATTCTATTTAAGCCAAACGGGATAAAATAAATGTTAATAGTAGTTGGCTAATCTATGAACTAATCCTAAAACTTATTTTCCAAACAAAGTATCTTAATTGTATCAATTTTGTAAGCAACACTTTATGATTTACCGAATTTATGAACATTGTGAATTGTGAATCTGATTTTACCAAATTGGAAACATCCTCGCATCAACTTAATTTATGATTTTCTGTTAACAGTAGGCCTAAAGCTACGCTGCCCACCATTCTGTTGAAAAGTTGGAAGCAGAAAGAACAAAGTTATTGCATTCAAAAGGAAACGAAAGGCTTAACTAAGGTTAGTATCTTTGTTTTCTATTCTCGAAGTAAAATGAGTATCGTGTGCTGTTTTAGTTAACAAATTGTACGGTTGACATTTCCACCATCTACATTTTTACTAAAAAAGTTGTAATTAAGTTAAAATGCCTATTTTGTTTTTTTCCATTCGCACCTACTTTATGGGATAACCTTGTGGTAGTAATTCAGCAGGTTCCAAAAAAAGGTGTTTTTGTGACAGAAAAAGACAATTAGAGCTATCAAAAGAGTCCCAGAGCAAGAGTCTTGTAGACCAATTTTTATAAAATTAAATATTTTAACTCTATATAGCACAGTAGAATCCCGCTATTCCGAAAATCCACCTAATATGAACACATAGAGCCTAAGCTTGATGAAAACGCCTGAAACCAAATTGGAATGAAAGCTGGTTACTTACAGTACATGTCGGCTTCATTTAAGAAATTCTATAGAATCATTTTTAATCACTTGCTAAAAAAACAAAAAATAACTAATTTACACACACTTAAGTTTAGTTTTTAGTGTAGTTTTAAGTGTACACCATCCATTTTTTCCTTTCCGTTGCGTTTTAGTTAACGGACATTGATAACATATTAATTTCAAAGGCTTTGTTGGAATTGTGTTGGTTTTGTTTCCTTCACGTGTTATATCCGTTTTGAGGGAAGGAAGCTATCGCAACAAGCTTCCGGTGAACCCGGTCCATCAGAAAGAAGGAAGGATTAGATATAACAGCTAGGAACTAGTAGTGTTGTGGCACCTACCGTTTGCATTCATCCGTTTTTGTCGTCCATTTTCGTTATCTCAAAGGAATTTTATTTTTTCTCGATCTTTTTCAAGACCATGCTGTACTAACGGACAGACTGCGGGATGACAAAACGGACAGTTCGAACAACCTATCCCTTCCCTTCCATTTTTAGAAGAAAACGGAATCGTAACGCAAAGAAAGGAAAAAACCTATGTTGTAAATCTACTCTACGAAGTCGGTGATTTTTTCTGACAAAGAGTACTGAATCGACTTGAGGATACAATGTTCCACCATCGCCACAATAACATAACATCATGATGTTGATGCGTGCTGTTCGACATAGCATAAGGCGAAGTCAAGAGCATTTACCGCATCTGCCGCTATGCGTGTCAAGAAAGTACGCCTTAACAAGTAAATACGTTGATATTATTCATGAAATCCCCCTATTCCAAATTAACGCTAAACCGAACAGAGTTCGGACCCAATTAGTTGCGGATCATAAATAGCGAGACTCTACTGCATATTTATCCTTCACTCATTGATGTATGTTAAAGAACACTTGCAAGAGTATAAATTAATAAATAGCTATTATGGAAATGATACCAGAAATAAATGTCTAATTGATGGGCTTTTGTTAGATTTGGTAGAACCCAAACCAACTATAAACATATTGGTGTTGCTTCTTTAAATAGGCTCCCTGAAGATGCTAGATTGGTATCTGTGAGACATTTTAAACATGTTGTGGAAAATTGGTTGAAAGGCAAGTCATTCTACAGTGTCCAGGTGTCCATGGATGCAGACCATGAGTTACTTAGGTGTTTAGTCTTTGCTGTTTTTGTTTTTTGTGTTCTTCTCTGTGTGAAGTGTTCTTATAATTATTCTGACCATTTCAGTTGCAGGTTTGGTTGTTTAACAACAGTAAAATATTCCTATTTATTTAAATACCCATGTTTTCTTTTCTATGGTTTGAGGTAAGAGTTACTTTTATACCCAAACTATAATGTCTTTTGAAAACAACTGAACAATTTTGAGTAAGGATTTTGTTGTATGCAGCATATCATTAAAACACCTTACTTATAGGTAATACACGTCCTTGCTACTCTCTACAGTAGCTTGAGTAAATCTTATAATAGTCTTATGTACCAACAATATAAAGTATTTAATCAACTACCTACCATTAACAGTTAGATGTCTGAAAGCAGATTCAAAGCTTTTATTTTACGTAGTTCAAGGGTGTGGCCACTCATTGAATGATTTATATGCAATGTGATCTAGCAATATAATCTAGTTTATAAAAATAACACATCTAAAAATGTAAGAATTTGTATTTTAGTAGCCTAAGCATTTGGAATTTTATGTGCACATGTTTTGACTTTTGTCTACTGCATTGTAAAATGTTTAACGTAAATAAAGCACTTACTGAATTACTGTGTTTACTTTTAAGAAATTCAATTGAAGGGTTATAAAGTAGCATAGACATTATGGAATGTCTGTATTAAAATGTATTTCTCAACTTTTAAATAGCACATTACCGTACTAACACATATATTTTTCTATTCAGATTTTGACCGAAATAAATAAAATGAACAGGATGAAGAAGAAACAGAAACCAAGATGATAAGCTGAACAAGAGTTTAACAGAAAGTATAATGTACGCTCAGTGATGGAATGAATTGCATCTAAACCTAGCTATGAAATAATTCAATAACATTTCCAATGCACAATTACTTGATATTATGTGCACTACAAAAACTTGCTATACATTTGAGATGGTCAAAGTATTTGTCAAAACCTATTTCAAATTCTTAGTAATAAAGAAACTAATGTATTAATTCTCTTAAATAATTTTGTTTTGTTTTTACTCATTCTTATTTTAGTTGGATTTTAGTATGTTTATGGCACAAAGATAAAGAGAAATTGAAAACCAACCAACAGTGTGATACCACAGTGGGATTTACATAAATGTTTAGATTAAATAAATAAACGGTACCAGAAACTGGCACATACTTTCTCACAAACATATTTAAATTATTAAACAGATTCACTGTGACTTCATAATTGTATTAAAGTAGGAGAGAGAGGATATTAAAGCAGGAGAGAGAGGATATTAAAGCAGGAGAGTAGCTAATAAATATAATTATTATTAGCTAGAGAGAAAACTATTTGATCGATTTCGAACAAATTTGCACCAAACATGTCCAATTAGGCCTGTATAGATGCACGAAAAAAGGTTTAGAAAAATTTTGAAAAAATACCCCCTTTTTAGACAAAAAAAACAAAAATCAGTTATTATTATTATTATTAGCTAAACGAGAATTTTTAGAAAGAAACGGTTTTTTGCATATGGTAGGGGTACATTATGGGCTACAAATAAGCCAAATTTTATCAAAATTGTTAGAGCAGTTTTTTTATAAAATAATAATAATAACTGATTTTTGGGGGTTTTTTGGCCTAAAAGGGGGTTGTTTTTCAAAACATTTTTTCGTGCATCTATACAGGCCTAATTGACATGTTTGGTGTAAATTTGTTCGAAATCGATCAAATAGTTTTTTCTCTAGCTTTGTGTATCCATACACAGACAGACATTTTTTTCAAACCACTTTTTTGAACTCAGGGGGTCTCAAAATGAATATTTCCACAAAAATCTCAACAAAATTTTTTTTTGAGATCACTATACTTTCTCTTTACTATAGTATAGTGAGAAAGTAAAATTAACAAATAAAGGCTATTCAGAAAGTAATATTTATGTTTTGCAATCAAAAATAAAAGGAAACATTTTTGTCTTCAAATAATAACCGTCTAATGTCGGAGCACCGAAATTTCAGGGTTTATGGATTTCTGCGGTAATTTTTGTCGGAACTTTTAGTATGTTTACCTACTAACTAGTCCAAAGTCATAAAATCATAAATTACATTCCTTCCATTTCCCCCTACACCCCCCTCTTGAGCATTCATTGACTGGACTAGGATAAGAAGAAGAGAGGACCTGATCCTAACTTTAGCCTTGAAATAAAGCCTTATCTTATGTCTTCGATATTGCATTAGCCCTGGGGAGAGAAAACCAAAACTTCTCAAATTTATCTATCTGCTTCCATTGAATACGTTTGCAGCAGTCTGTAATGACAACTGACTGTTGATAGAGTGTCTTTTCTAAGTTTAGGAATGAGCTTGGATTTTTGAATTGTTAATTATTATTATGTTTGATTAAATTATTTAACTTGTTTGTTAAATTGAACACCATGGATGATTTTATAGGTGCAGTTTATTGATTCTGTAATTCCATATCTTAAAGAAATATGTCATACATTAATTTCTGCTTTAATATTAAGTATTATTTCAACACTTTGTTTACCTAGCATATTAGCAGCCTCCGTCTCCTCAGGATCAAACCTTCCTGCTATTCTACGGTCTCCATAATTAGGTGAAGTATCAGAATCTCTAGATGTTTCTTCTCCGTCCAAAACACTGCCTTTCCTGTTATTCAACAAACATTCAATGACATTAATTACAAGATAAAATTAAATAGTTAAAATTATAAAACATAAGATTAAACAAAATATGTTTACATTGCTATTTAACTATTGTTTGATAAATATTTTCCTGACATTTATTTTAACACACTTTCAATATTTTTATATATTATTTAAGGTCATTTAAAAAATTAATATAAAATTATAAGTATAATTTATAATGTTGCCAATCATAAATTATAATCTTATCTTGAGTTAAAAGTCTAAGTTTGACAAAAGCGTCACGGGTTCCACACCGCAGCCATCCCACATGTTTGACCAAAATGTTATTAGTACCCACATGTATCACCACAAACAAACCATTTAACAAAAAATAACCATTGTGAGAATAAACACAGTACAGTATTACTGTACACTGCATGGACAAATTTGCCATCACTTTTTCGTAATAAAATCTTAGAAGTATCAGTCTATAAACAACAGTTTTTCAAAATACAGTATAGCTGCAATACTTTTGTAAATAGAGGAAGGATGGGAATTTGAGCATCATTTTTGGAAACACCTAAATTACTAAAAATTATTTAGAAAATAGTTTTGATATCCATATGTGAAGTACTTTCAAACGATTCTAAACACGTACCATAAAATATCTATTTCTTCAAACTTTGACCACAAAATGTATAACTTTTTTTCATTACCGGTATACATGAGGGGTCAAAAAGTATTGTAAATTCTCGGCTTATAATATAGATAGGAAAGTGTTTTAAAGGAATATTTTGTATAACCTTGTGGTTTTAAAATTGTTATATCTAATGGAAACTCCTATTTTGTAATGTGTTTTTGGAATTAAAACATAATTTTAAGACTTTTATTGTTTTCACTTTTTTATAAAAAGTTCACATTTAACACAATTATATTTTAAATAACCGGTTTTAAAAAATCTGTGAAAATCTCAAAAATTAAGGAAATTAATATTGAATTGTTTATACAAATGAATTCTGTTATTGTGCGACTTGATAAAACATGTAATTTTCTCAAGCATTTTTTTAATGGGAATCATTGTTTTATCTCCTACCCCAAGTAGCTAAATATCCTTTCAAAAATCTAAAACTCCAAACTTCAAGTCCAATATGCACGAAAACAGTTGGGTTTAAAAAAAAAAGTAAAAAGAAAAAAGTCTTACAATTGCGGGTCGCCGGAATACTACCCCCCCAAGCAGGTTCCTACGTCGTTTTGACGTCAGAGATCGGGGGGGCAGTTTTCCAGTCACGCACACTCAAGTTTCGATGTGTTTGTATTATCACTTAATATAATTAGAATAAAAAAAAAACTAGAGGACTAACCTAAACTGTTTAGTCTCAGTATGTTTCCGATAACAGTATAAATGTAGGAACCTGCTTGGAGGGTAGTTTTCCGGGGGGTAGTATTCCGGCGACCCGCTTTTGCTAGGGGGGGTAGTATTCCAGTCGCGGACACGGCTCCCATATTGGTTAGTTGGCAGACTTCGTGACGTCACGTTTCACCTGGGGGGGTAGTTTTCCGGGGGGGGTAGTATTCCGCATCCCCACAATTGCATTTAAATTCCAAAAATGTATTAAAAAATAAAAGTTTCCATTAGATATGTTCAAGTTGGCTTGGAAAAATGGCTTGGAAAAATTGGAAAAATGGTTGATCACAATTTTAAAACCACAAAGTTATACAAAATAAACATTCCTTTAACCCTCCGAGTGTCTGTTGTAAAACCTAAAATGTCGCACTGTTTTTGGCTACAACTAGAGCTTTTGGTAAAATAAATCACCAAAAATTCAATTTTAGGCCTAGACACATTTTTTATTCGTGAAATTATTCAGAAAATTATACATAATATTGTGCTATAAATAACAGTTAAATAGCTTTGTTTTAATTTCTGAATATTCTCACCCAAAGTTAGAAAAAGTTCCAAAATTTATCTTTTTTAAATTTGACCACAATCAGAAATCCTACTTCACCCTTTCCACTCGAGTGTCGGGGCAGTCCTACACCCTACTAATCCGCACGAACCCCTATGTCGGGCAAGCCCCGAACTCGCTATGACAACGTTCTTTGATTGCATTTGAACAGACGTAGTTACTTTGATGACCGCTATTGTTGAAGTTTGAGATGTGCTGCTATCTGTGGAATTTTTTTAGGACCATTTGAGTTCAGTTTCTGTGGTAAATAAATCTTAGAAAATTTAATGTTTGCCGTCTTTGGCTGGTCTGTAAACAGCTGTCTGCTCTCGCCGTTGTTTGGTTCCTACTTACTACGCAGTGTTTTAGTGAGCTTACGCGTTGTTTAGTTTTGTTGTACTAGGTTGTTGTGTGTAATTTCACAGTATTTGAATATTGTTCTTTTTATAATAATAATGATTGTTGTGAAATAAAATGAACGAAGACGACGGCAGTTTGTTACAAAATGACGTTAGTGGCGACGGAACTTTTGTTTCAAACCTGAGTGATTAAAGTATTACCAACAGTTTTTAAAAAAGCTTTTCTTACTAGTTTTGATCTACATAATACTGTTGTTAAGCAATAAAATAAATAGTTGAGGCAATTTTGTACAAGTTGGTGTCAAAACTAATTGGTGTCATAAAAACTCATTTTTTTACAAAAAACTTGTTTTTCAACTATAAATTTAGAATTACATTACAAAACTTTTGTACATTTTGAAAAAATTACAAAAAATGTTCACTACTTTTTATGTAGGCCTAAAGTTGAACTTTTTCCTTTCATTAATAATAATAGCTAATAACTTTGTAAATTTTACTACATCAATTTTTACTGGCATATATGAATTCTTTGAACCTTTCTCTACAAAAAAGCTTTGGATCACTTTTGGATTGATTTATATTTGACGAATTTTTGTAAATATGCTTACATACACACCAAAATAGCTCGGCATTGCAAAAAATTAGCATGAACAGTTGTAGAGTTAAAATAGATCATTGTTATGTTAAACGTCATGCCAAGTTTTAACTCAATCGGCCAAACTGTTCTCTAGATAAAAATTATTTTGTGAAAAAAATTGTGACTATGGGGAAAACAAAGCATTTTTTGGACACATGTCCAATTGATTTTTTTCTCATTCTTATGTGCTGCATCATATCCTAGAATATTGCAGAGTCATTACGAAACACCCTGTATATACAGAAATATCTTAGTAAAAGAAAGCAATACTGTGGTTACGTATGCTGTTATTATCTTCAACTTAAGAGTCATGCTTACCCGTGGGGAGAAATCACATTTTAGTTACTTTTTATTCCGTAAGCGCTGCCTGTATCAGTGCTCGACACCAAAGTGTACTGTCACTGCGAATTCTCCTTTGCCCCCTCCATCTCGTCGGCACACCAGACAGAGTGAGAGAGACAGAAAGTTTAACACAATATATTTCATTTCATTCCTTTGCCTTACCGTGGCTTCAGTTCAGAATCCTTATTTTATATTGGTAGCTAAATGCAGTAGTTTGGTGGTTGGTCTGATATAAGAGAAAGTAATGATTTAGGCGTTAGGCCTATACAATATTTCCGAGTTTGAAAAGTGATAATTTATAAAGACAAAATGCACAACATTTTTTCCAAACCATTTTTTACAACAACTTTAATTCAGTTTATATAATTAATTTTGAAATATTATTTTTTATTTTAATCTATAAATGATTTTAATACACAATTTGAATTCTAAAATAATTTTTTTATAATATTTAAAACATAAATAATACGAAAAGTCTCCTTTCAACAAACGTTCTTGTGCCGTAGACTTATTTAAAAGACATGTATTATAATTAATTTACGTTCTGAAAAACTAGGAGGTAATTATTATTAATTATACAGTTATAATTAAATAAATTTAACACAAATTATATTTACGAAAAACATATTCGCAAAACAATTTTATCTATTTGGAATACTAGCTGTCATACCCGACTTAGTATTCATTATTAATAACTACTGTAAGACTGTAATCGTATTGTGACATATTTTGTATAAACTATGGGAAATTTAAATATTATTAGAATCTTATGAAATAGGTCAGATAGTAAAAAGATTGAACAGCTTATTCAAACCACATGACTTATATAAATGGTTTAGGCAATATAAACAAAATATAGTTTATACATATTATATTTTAAAAAAAATTGGAAAACGGTTGACCCTAAAGACCATCCATGTATTTCCCGCTAAGTTTAATTACAACAAACACTATTTTTGGAAATTTTGAACTGCCATAACTTTTGAATGAATCAACCGATTTTTATGCGATTTGCGGCAATCGATGCAGTTTTTTTAATTCCATTGAAAGAATCAACAACAAAAATTTTTCAGATGAAAATTTTCGGAGAAATTGAGGAAAAACACTTTTTTTTATTTTCTTTCGTTCACGATATCTCGCGAATGAATCAACCGATTTTTATGCGATTTGCGGCAATCGATGCAGTTTTTCGAGTCCATTGAAAGAATCGACAACAATAATTTTTTTGATGAAAAATTTTGGAGAAATTGAGAAAAAAACACTTTTTTTGATTTTCTTTCGTTCACGATATCTCACGAAAGAATTAACCGATTTTGACCGGACTGGTAGCGATCGACGTCGCTTTTCAAGGTTAAAAGCTGATTAGATTTTGGAATTGATCGGTAAAGCCGTTTAAAAGTTATTCCAAAAAAACCTGATTTGAAAAAAATTTATTTCTTAGTTTTTTCGAAATTTCTCAGAACCTACCGGTCCGAATTAGTTGAAATTTTCAGGAAATCTAAGTTTGATGGAACTCTTTAGAACGCCGTTTGGTAGGATCCAATCGGTTAAGCCGTTCAAAAGTTATAAGCGGGTCACATACTTACATACACACACACATACATACAGACAGGGTGACACCCTCTCGAGAGTGGTCAGGGAAGATTCCTAGGACCTCAAAACGTAATAATCTGATGAATACTCGATTTTCGAAAAACGGGGTGAAACCAATAACTTCCCGATTTTAGAAAATTTTCAATTTTCTTAGCGGGAAGTTAAAAAGTAGGCTAATTATTACACTCCATACAAAATTTGTCTGGTTTTGTTACTAATTCTCTAAGTTTGTTGCAAAAATTACGCATAAGGTGATTTTTGCACTCAACCTTTTCTACGGTTAAATTTTTGTACGGCCGTTTATCAAGAATTTCCTTGTAAACACTACTATCACCATCCCCTATAAATCTATAAATTTATATTTTGAACATTCACATTCCTAATAGGATCATCTAGATAAAGTCAAAAATCAATTGGTCTGGGAAATAATTGTGCACGAGATAGATCTGCCTCGTCATACAAATTATAAATAGGCCTACACTAAACAAGTGCGAGATTTTGTACTAATAGGAAATTTAAAACCCCTAACTACCAGGAACCGCGACAACCACAGGCTTTGTTTAATCAACCCGGCAGATTAAAAGGCGTTACATAGATTATCAATTAGTTTACCGTTTCATAAAAGAGTAAACAAACTACAATATTGCTGACTTCCCTTTGATTGCAATTCTGAGGTTTTATAAGTAGTAAAATCTACGTGAAAGGAAATGACACAGGAAGTCTTGTGCCAATTAAATGAAAATACATAACTCCTTTTTTTCAGAAATAAAAGGTAGGCTACGCCTGAAGCTTGTAAAATACTATTAACAAAATTTGTTGAAACCAGTATAAGGTAGCGAACAACATTAAACCAACATTAACCTAACAATATATGAAAAAGTATAAACAGATTTTGATTTATTATTATAAATTTCGTGGTATACAAATAAACTTTAATCTATAATTATTTACCTGCAATAGGTAACCTAACTATTATGGTGATAAGTAGTTATTTCAAAATATGGGTATAGGCTACTAATAAGTTAAACATTTTAAAAGTAAACAATAATCATTTTTGCAAATCATTTATGTAGTTACTATTATGAAATAAATGTCTGTAAAATTTACGAACAGTTTTGATTTGATAAGATGTATTTTGAAGATTTCTAGTTTAGCAAGTGAACAGAATATACAAGTAAAATACATATATTAGTTCTGTTGTAAATTATATATTAAATAGTCTTCTAGAAACAAAATTTGTCATTCATTCGAAAGTTTTTAGGCCTAAACTGAAGGAAGAAAGTATAAATGTAACAAAAACTGTATTTTAGGCTTAGTTAAAAACGAGTTTCAGACAGTTCGAATTTTGTTAAATAATATAAACATATTACTCTACAAATTAATTTATAAATTATATACAATAAGATTGTATGCAAAACGTAACTTTTATTTTCCCAGTATGTTTTTAGTCCTGGAGGTAAACGCCTCTTCTTTTTAACTGCAGAGAGATTCAAGGCCTTCCCTTTTCCTTTTCTTAGTCTTTGTTTTTTAGAAGGCATAGTACTGTATTAGCAATTATTGGTAAAAGGCAGATAATAAAGGCCTAATCTTAGTGACGAAAAGAAAATGAATAAAATACCTAAACACTAACAACTGTTGATTTCGCAGTAATCAAACAAAATCGAATTCGGTCCGTTTGAATTAATATTGACAGTGTCAAAATCTTTTTTACAAGAAAATACAATAAGGTCCAGTATAACACAATCACTTATGATTCATAATAATATTATTTGTAGTTGTACTACTGCATAAAGTCTACGGAGGGATAGAAAGGTGGGGGACAGGAGCAGGAGGGAGAGTAGGGGTAAACAGCACTGGCACAACCTATTGCAAAATCCTTGAACTACTACCGACTTGCACAAAAATTATTCTTTGAAATAGGTTAACTAAACACTCTTAAACACAAAAATGGAAATAGTATGAATTAAAACAATTCAATAGTTCCCAAAACGAAATCACAAGCTCTCGTTTCATATAAATTTTATTTTTAAAATATACATTTTGAAGTATGTAAAAACGGAACGAAAAACACGTATTTTTTCTTATGGGAAAAGCTAAATTTGATTTCCAATTTTTGTACACATGTTTAATATAAAATGATTAAAACTATTCAATAGAAATGTTTAATAGATTTAGTTGTAGATAACTATTTGGACAAAATCTTGCTAAAAGCCTTAGTTTCACGGTAAATAACAAATTAAGATTCACCTCCTATGTTAATAGCGCTGTCACTTTCACAGCGCACTAAAGTTGGTATGCATGGCTCTTAACTATTGTCCTTCATCATATTGTTTTGACAGCTACACCAAACGATAGAGAATTAAAAGGGCTACTACAAAAAGGTGCCTTGACATTTTTTGTTAAATGTACGGTTTTTGGATAATTTAGGTTTGAAAGTATTCAAACCAACCTCATTTAAGATATAATCGCTTATTTTACTTAAAATAAAACTTTGTTACATATAAATTCACGTTAATTGGAACTCAATCGGTCAAACCGTTCTCTAGATATCAATTATTTTGTAAAAAACACCTACAGACAGACAAAAAAGTAAGCACCGTAGACCCATGTTTACACTGTGAAATATGTTTGTCTCGATCCCAGGAACAAATCCTCAAAAGGGGAACAGAAAATTCAGGGCACCCTGTCAATTATCCTCGAGTACAATATTTGTAAATAAATAAAACTGGTTCAAATAAAGTTCTTTAGTTGTTTAGTATATGGATATGCAAACAATGGCTAAGCAGCGAGTGATATGCTCCAACCTCACGTAATCACAGCAAAAATGTGCAGGCTGCATTATGCATACATTTTTTTCTCAATTCTCCATACAAGAAAGGAAGATGAAAGCAATATTACATTACTAAAAAAGAATTTAATTTTTTTGACAATATGTTGAATAGGGATGGGTCGGTTCCATTTTTTTTTCGGTTCTCGGTTCCCGGTTCTAGAGTCAAATCGGTTCTCGGTTCCCGGTTCTAGAGTCAAATCGGTTCTTGGTTTTATTTATTATTCAAGGAATTTAACAACAATTTAAATGTAAAATATAAGATTTAATTTGAGCACTGAAATGATTACGGTACCCTAAGTATGTTATTTACAGATAATTAAAAAAATTGGGTGTACATAATATGACCACACAATAGAAGTGAAAACTTCTATGCGAATTTTACAGCGTGTAAAATGAATAATGATTAACTACTGGATTTTATTAACATTTTATTTCTTGGTTAATAAATAGGCTAAATAAAATAATTACACAATTATTTTAAAATTTTTAGTTCGGTTTGCTTTTAAAGCGTATTATTTAGATTCTTATTTTTTAGTCTGGGGACCATGATCAGTGCTCACTTATTACATCCAACAAAATTAATGAGCTCCCGAAGTTTTTGTATATCGTCGTGAATCACCCTGTATATAAAGTTTTTAATGACACCTGAAAACGTGTTTTGGGGACCATGATCAGTGCTCACTTACTACACCCAACAAAATTAATATTGCATTGACATCGGTCCTTGATAAGTGTGCAAAGTTTCAAATCAATCCGATGTTTTGAAAGGGGTGAAAATCACGTCGTGTTCTGGGGACCATGATCAGTGCTCACTTACTACACCCAAAGAATTAATATTGCATTGTCATCGGTCCTTGTTCTTCATATATACTATACACAAGGATATATATATATATATATATATATATATAGAAGTTTTCACTTCAATAAAAGTATTCAGCTAAGTTAAATTACGGACAAAAAGTCACTCTCAACGTCTATTATAAAATATTGTCACACTTTCGATGCCATTGATGAAAAGACTAGCCTACTCCGGTTAAGTTTCCACATATCCTCAACTAACTAAACTTAATCAAATTAATATGTTAATTCAGTAGAGCGTCGATTATCTGAAAGCAGAAATGTACTGTAAATAAATAAGTACATTACAGTACTACACGTAATAATTCCGAATTTAAAGTTTTTTACTCGCATAATCAGCCGAGTTGTAAACTTCAGGGAGTTTGTGCGCTCAACGGAACAGCGGTCGCTGTTGAGTCAGCCAAGCGCTTGGCCGACCGCTGCTGTCAGTCGTTAGTGAGTTCACAGTAAATTTAATTACCCGAACAAATTGGTTATCAGAAGTCCCTCGGTCCCAATTTGTTTCTAAAAATCGGCGCTCTTCTGTATTAACTAATTGTGGTAACTAAAACAAAATGAATAAAACTCTGCACTAAAACTGAATACTGTACGTATTTACACACAGCGTTATTAACTTGATATTACTTTGTTCTAACAAGTTGTTCAGACTTCGGCGGGACTAAACTGACGCCGTCGAATGAAATTTTCGATGATTGAAGTTCCGATTATTTCTGAACTCATCCGAATTGAACGTTCAGAAACAAAACATATAATATTCCGAGCGTTAACGCAATCCTAGTCAATCGTAAAAAAATGTGCCTAATCGGATTCCGAATAATTTTATTTGACACTTTTTCTTGCGTAATTATTTTAATCATTTATTATTTTTTTTTTTTTTAACTTTTATGAATAATAAAGGGATTATTGATTGTTATAATCACTGATAGTAAAAAAATAATAATTTAGGCATAAATATTAATTTACAAAGGCTACATTATCTGATGAAATGAGTGCATCAAACAGGCATTCACGTCCACCATCGCCACACGATCGAGCTAAATTGCAACGTATGTCGCGTTCAGATAAACTAACGCGAAGAGTTTAGTTTTATAATAACCGAAAATATGTGAATATTCTTTTTTTCTCTTTTGTTTTGTACTACTATAAAGGGGTCGTTTCAATTGCCGAATTCACGTCAATATTCGACATCAATCGGGTCCGGTTCTAGAACCGACTTTTTAGCTCATCGGTTCTCGGTTCCGCTTCCGCGAAGAACCGGCGGAACCGAGAATCGGTATCGGGAACCGACCCATCCCTAATGTTGAAATTATTAATGGCTTTAATTGTAAAGGTCCAATGTTAACGTGACTGTTAAATAACTGTTATTGAAAATAATTACCAAGTGAAATTTAGGGATTTATAAAAATATTTTTAGATAAATCAGTTGAAGTTACAAGGGAGGTGGGCACAAGAAATTAGAAAGTTCATACCTCTCTGAGGTATATGAGATCTCAAAATAAAAAATCTTAAAATAAAGATGTTGTAGATTTTGGATTTTTTTACAATACTAATCAATGGAGTACACACAAAATTCTTAATAGTTTCAACTTTCCATGCATAAGGGAGTCATGGATTTATTACATTAAAGAGAACCACTAGCAGACTTTTCATCATGCCTCATTGTATCTCTTAATATTAAATAACTTACAACATCACTGATACTAATTTCAACATCAACGCATAAAATTTAAAAAAAAAATACAAACTACACTTTCTAAGGCCTAAAGCAAATAAATATAGTAGAACAATGCAATCATAGTGTCTGCACATCTTAGACAAAAGAAAAATTGCCAGCAAGCTTGAGATCTACATCCTCATCATAATTACAACCAAAGTAAAAAATCTTGCCTAGAGAAACTCGTAGGGCCAGCACGAAGACTGCTTCCTTTTAAACTCAGATGTCTCGAACAGTAACCTCTCCGTTGCGACTCCTTCGTACAACCGTCTTTGGAACAGAGTCTTCGCCATTGTTTGCCGTTGAACTTCTTACGAATACCACTAGGATTCGATACTACGTCTCCTTTCTTATATTTATGTGGTGTGGCTGCCTGAGACCTGGTAAAATAGCACACTTCTATAACAAAGAGCATGTTTCTAGTTTACGACGTTATAATAAGTTAATATACTCATATAGAGCAGCATTACCTTAGTGGTCTAGCATGAAATATGAAACTCAAACAACATTTTATGTTTATAATTAAGTGGTAAGACATGATTTAAGATACCGCATAAGCTGTCTTACTTTTCCGGAAATATAAGGCGCCCGATTCAACCAGCCAGCCAACAACAGCATGGTTTTCTTAAGAGTGATTGAAGTGTCTGCTATCTCATGCTGCATAACCAATTGCATCTAATATTTAAGTGATTTCAACCAAAGAAGATCTTAATTTTGTTAGAGTGGTTTGACTATACTAGATCTTCTAACTAGTGATACTCTGTAATATGCAAATTGTTTTATTTAAAAGTGAAACTGAATTAATGTGTGAGAATAAATACACATTTCAACATAATTTTCTATTCATGTTTGAACAATATTTGAAAATTCATATTTAAATTATTTAGTACAATTAAAGTTGTTAATGTTTACTGTATTTACCATTATATTTCTATAAATTTAGCAATAATTGAATAAACTTGTTATTTCTTTGGTTAATCAGGATTTTTTATAATAGGTACTGTATTTGGTTCAAATTAATAGATTTTTGTCAACATCATTTAGAGTGCTAGTTGACAGCCACAAATTTATGAAAATTCCTATTTTTGCATATAAAGATAGTAAAGAAAGAATAGTAGTGGAGTAGTATTTTTATCCACTTACTTAAAGAAACTAAATAGCTCATAAATAATAAACATTTTGTATTTTCTGCTAGCTAAATCATTACAACCTACTTACAAAAATAACAAAAGTTTTTTACCAAAATTCTTTACCCAAAATGATGCTCATATATTTTTTGCAAGCTGGCTTAAATTTTAATGTCTAGTTTCAAACAGCAAGGATGGAGCTAAGCGATCAAGCCTTTTTTTTTAGTGATAATTATTTTTAAGGGTATTTTATTTTGGCATTTATACATTTTAGTATTGGTTTACCCATATTAGTTTCATTTGTTCAAGTACCAAAAGACCACACTTCTTATTCTCTCTCCTCTGTTCTTACACAAGGAAGGTCAAAATTTCATTTAAATCTAATTTTTACAACTAGTATTTTTACAAGTATTTAAACGCTGATTTCCGTTTGTTTATCCAAATTTCCTTGTACAGGCAACAAAATTAACAAAAGTTATAATTTGATGAAAATGCAAATTGTATCTGATTTTCACCAAATAATATAGTTTACTTACTTTTCAAGAGACGTAAAATCATACAAAATTTTTAGAACTGTTAATTTAAATTTAATATCAGTTTAGTGAGCGAACATCACACATTTCCAAAAATAAACATAGTTATAAGTTATTTGATTATATACAATACATACCAGGCTCAGGTCATTTGTATAAAAATATGACTATACCTCGGAGTAGCAGGAGTAGATCTTGGAGTGATGCTTCCGTGATCCATTAGACTAGATGTACTTCCACGGCTTTGCATGCTACTTCGCTTACTACTTCCAGACAGTTTACAGCCATCTAAACCAAACATTTTTAGGTCATGTAGTTTACTACGGTATTTAGAACTAAATATATGCATTTTCAAATACATTAGCGAAATGAGTTTCACCACTGTTGTAACAAATGGTTACCGACTGGTATATAGGCATCATCTATAAATATAAATAAAATTGAAGAGTCTGGATTTCGAAATAAATATTTTTTTCTAAGATCAAATGTTTATTCACACTTTACCAAAACCTAAACATGCATTTTTCATTTTTTTGTCTGTCTGTTTGTCCGGACTAATCTCCGGAATGGCTGAACCAATTTTGACGAAACTTTCATTTGCATGTAGAGTACTTTTCAGAGATTAATCTAGGCTACTTTTTATCCCGGAAAAATTTGGAACTCCTATTTAAAAATTGTCAAAATGTAATAATTATGAAAAAAATTTGGGATTTTGCGAACGGATGTGACACACGACCATTATAAATAAAAGAACTGATTTGGGTCAAAAGCTTAACACTTAAACAAGATCTTCTGTGTTTTAATTTACTGTACACGCTGGATTAACTGTAAAATATATAACAATACAGTATGCAATAATGCGAAATGTACTCATAGATGTTAAATATACCTCAAAACTTTATTTGTAATTTTTATATTCATTCAGGAGTAACAAACTGGCGGAAAACGAGATTTTTAGCGTTTACTGGTGAATATAACACCTTCCTACTGTTAAACTTCTTATGGGCGAATCCTAAATCATCCTTTAACACGGTGGCTAAGGAAGACTTACATCCTTTAAACAGACCAGCATCTTGTAGGGATCCCTGTAGTCTTCTCAAGGTTGGCACTTCTTTCCTTTCGTAGTATGCTATGATGCGGCGACGGATTGCTGATTTCTGAAAATCATCGACTTCTATAACTGGTCGGTTCCGAAGCGTTAGTGGCTTTTTCTTTCGTGGTGTGGTGATTAATATGCGGCTTTTCTTTTGTATTGAGTTGGTGACTCTATCTCCATCTTGTGTAGGTTGCTCTGGCACTACAGCTACAGTGTACTCTTCACAACTTTGTTCTGTCTCATTTGACATGATTTCTTCCTTTAATTGAATGTTTATTCGCTTAACTGTTCCATAAGGAACATTGCAGGCATCCGACACTCTTTCCATAACCTTTTCACATCTTTCAAACGGCCCAAATTATTTTTTTTCTAAACAAAAGTACTGGATCACTGAAGCTAATATTGTTCTTGCTTGAGAGAATGTAAATTTTGTTGTGATTTGCCTGAAGACATTTTTACCAAATAATAACAGTCACATAAGGAACAATACACTTGTAACAAAAAAATACACTCAATATGGAAACAGAAATACACTACTTTTCCCGATGTACTATACTGACCTCCACAGAGGTTAACTCAACATTGACATGTTTATCTGAAAATATAGATTTCACATCCGTTAAGTGCGAGTCACTTTACACTAATGACAAAAGCCGTGGTAATGGCCGGAATATGTTACATAACTACCGTATTGGCAATTTTAGAAGACACTTAACCCTTTGCACGTATATTACGTGATTTCTCGTATGGTCAAAATGTCGCATCACGCGTATTACGGGAAATCTCGTATAATCAATTTTTTATTTCTATTGAGTAATCTAGTTCGCCAAACTGCCGTAAGAGTGCATGGCGATGTTGTTTTGCCTACTTAATTTACTGGTTGCACAACATTGCTCGTTATCGATCGAAGTTCGGTTGTCATAGCAACCAGGCGCCATTACAGGGAGTGTGCTAGCGCGTATTACGGGATATCTCGGAACCTCATTCCAGTGTAGCATCTCCATGCCAGCTGTTTTCAATATTGTGTCAGTTGTGTAAAATATTACACTTGCTTAGTTGCTACTCAAGCTGTTGATTTATAATGTGGTTTTAGTTTGTGTGTTAGTAGTTTTATTGTTGAAGTAATAATTATTAGCATTTTAGTTTTTAGGGAATTTAGTAGTTAGTGATTTATTACAGTAGGTTATAAAACATGGCTAACCCGGACGATACTAATTTTGACGAGTTTGTTAGTGAAATTATGAATGCTTCATTTTCAACATCATTAGGACTAGCAAGTGAACCTGACGATGTGGACATGGAAGATGTTATTTTACATAATCTAAGTGACAGTGAACCAGAAAGTGATCCAGAATAAAGTGATGAAACAAGCATTTATAGTAGGCCTATAAACATTTCTCAGACTACAGATGCAGGTAGGCCTGTTCAGCCTAATTTATTACAACAGCCTAACTTAAAACAACCTAATAATGATGACCAATGGGTAGACGTAACACATCATGATCCAGGGAATAGTCACACCATTAGTATCTATAATGTCAACGAGGGCCCTATACTGCCAAGTTCTTTTTGTGATGAAACAAATCCTATAACATACTTTTATCTTTATTTTAATAATGATTTACTGGATTATATTTGTAAGGAAACTAATCGTTTTGCAGACAAGAGAAAAAGTGAAGTTCTTTCGCCTCATGCAAGAATAAAAAAATGGAATGGTGTTTCTGTACCTGATATAAAGGCTTTTATTGGGACCATACTAAACATGGGTCTCATTCCTTTATGTAGTATTGAAGCATATGTTTCTACTAAGTGGACAAAACGTATACCATTTTTTCGTGATATATTTTCTAAAGATGATTTCTTGAATATTTTTTGGAACATTCACTTTAATCACGACCAAGGCCCTACGACAAGGAAGAAAGGTTTTCTAATTAGACCAATAGTTTATCACATGAAGAAAATGTGTAAACTATTCTACTCGCCCAGTGATTTCATGGCAGTAGATGAAAGTACCATTTCTTTTGAGGGAAAGGTTAGCTTTAGGGTGTATAACCCTCAAAAACCTGTAAAGTTTGGAATGAAGGTTTTTGTTCTTTCAAACTATAGTAATGGCTACATATATGATTTCTTACCTTATTTTGGTAAAGAGGTATTGGTCCCTAACACGAAGCTATTGAAAACAACCCAAATAGTGAAGGTTCTTAGTGAATCTGTATTAATGCAGAACGTAAACACGCCACGATCTGGACTTCACATTTATACAGATCGCTATTATACAAGCCCAGAGCTGTTAAAAAATAATTGTTATATTACTGGGACAGTAATGCCTACTAGGTCTGGCATGCCAAAGAATATAAAAAACTAAGTAAAAAAATGAGAAAGTATTTTTTTTAATAACAGTTGTTTAAGAAATAAGCTAGGAAAAATTGGAATGAGATTTTCATAGAAGGTTAAATTAGTTTTGTTGCTAGCTTTTTTCTATTACATGTATGGCTTAGTACATACATATTCAATAAGTTGCAAGATAATGATTTGTACGACCAATAATTAAGTGTTAAAAAGTAAACAGTTTTACAATAAACACGAGCTTTTCCAAAAAAAAAACTAGGTTATTAAATATATATAGAAAAGTAATCACTATTATTGAAGATGGAACAGTTCAGATGAAGTATAATTGTCTCAGCCCAGTCAACTTGCATTTTTATACAGCGAGCAACAATAAGCTACAAAGTAGAGAAAAATAAATTAACAATTCGTTACCGGCATCTGTCAGGAAGAGTATATCTTCTCTACGCAAGTCATCATCACTTTCACAGAAGTCATCATAGTGTCGTCTTCGGAGATCATCTCCACTCGCATTGGACAAAGCTGTAGATGCCGAATGCATGCTGAGAGGTGTAGCTAAGTTCTGAAGAGGAGAAGTCGTAGTCGACCTGGCAATTGAATAAAAGAAACAAATGATGTAATAATCAATCTTTCTAATAAAAATCCTTTATTAAAACGGTTGGATTAAACTTGGTAGGATAGAGATATGAATAAACCATTACCTCAAAAAATATAATTTAAGGTTTTTTTCAATTATTTTTTAAAATACAATTTTTATCTTTTGAAAGTAATCCCATTAACAAATGTTAAATAACCCAAAAAATCTTATCAAAACTCCAACAATTTGATGGTTTGTGTTTGTTTCTTAATTAACCTTTGAACCATACCTAAACATTGATTTAACACTAAGCAAAACCCTTACAACAGATTTTAGTCTGAATTATGTTTTCCTTTCATTACATATTATTTAAACTATTGCTTTCAGTCAAATACAATTTATTAAACTTCATCTGAACTCTACGGATTAAAAACTTAAATCTTAAAAAATAAGTGAAAAATTACCTATAGTATGAACTCGATTCGACAGGTCGCAAGGTTGGTACTACGTGATGAATATCCAGAGGAATGTGTCCATTAAGTTGTGGTTCCTCAGCATCTTCCAACTCATCAAACCACGGAGGTTGTATTAATCGTAGATCTGCTCGCTTGGCCGTATGTTCCTTATTATGCGGATTTAATAATTTAATTGTAAACCTTGCAGGAGACGTTGAGATCTTATTACTCACATAACCTTCAAAGAAAGCTGACGAAGACTGATCTGAGATCCTGACACAAACTCGTACTCCTAGGGTTATCTGACCAAACGAAGGACTCGCATCACTGATAATGTCGTATTTTCCAGAACATAGAACGTCAGTAAATACTGTCAACTTTCCTCCTTCAAAATGATCAAACTCAACCCAAACTTCACCATTTGAGCCCGCTTGCCTGATGACTCCCGGCAAATACACTGTGTCTTTTTTTGCTAATACCCTGTGATGCATCCATTCTCGAAGATCAATATCGGACCTTCCATTCATTCTACGGACAAGCCCTATCTCCCCTCCAGGCATCAGTAAATTGTTACTTTCCGATCTCAAATCATCTTGCTCCCTGGGGGGAATTGGTTCGCTCCGATCTTCTATTTTAATTACAGGAGGTAAATCGTAAGACCTACGATCTTCTATTTTAATTACGGGAGGTAAATCGTAAGACGGTCTCCGTTCAATTTCTGGAAATTTTTGCCCGAAACAAGAATAATCTACCGCAGCCGATTGTGGCGGCATGACTACTACACTTGAAACATAACTATCCGTCACAACAGGTTTATCTACTTCTTCTAGTTCAGACGGATCAAATTTACGCTTCTTTGGAAGTTTTCTTGCACTCATGATGGGAGATGTTTCCTTCTGTTCATGATGCAAAATGGAATTGTTGTTGGATACAATGATGTGCTGGAGGTTAGCATCGACACGAGCGATGTTTCCATTGCCGAGGACCATGCCCGAATACGGACTACAGTCCTTCATATCTCGTTTCCTATGAACTAAATCACACGACATCACGTCTTTCAGTTTTCATTTTATTCAAGATGGAATTTGTATGTTGTAGGCATAGGCTATAATTTGAAAGTTCATAAACAGGATAAATATCACAAACACTAATATATAAAATATGAGTCTTACTCAAATAATAATGATAACACTGACTGATGCACAACTATAAATAAATACATAACTTTTATTCGATCTTACTTGGCACTAAACTATTCATTTAAAAACAATAACGACAGTAAGTTTATAAATATTTTAAAATCTTTCTAATAGTTCCCAAAAATAATATTTTTGATTACGAGTTCCAAGATTCAGCAGGCACAATAAATTCTTGTTGATTTTAAAATCACTGTATACTCCTAGATCCATCATAGTTCCCAGGCTACTGCATTTTGCCTACAAAAAAAGAAAATACAAATAAAATTTTATGTGGATCACATTGTTTTCATATTAGCCTATAAATAACAGTCCCCCACCTTTATTTATGTTTGAAAATTTCAAAACTTAGTTTTGAAATTTCAAAACAAAGCCTTTTTTACAGTTTTATTCTTAAGTTAAAATTCTGAAAAATAAATAATTATTAAATATGTCCACAAATAGACTCATTAGAAGGGAGCGGTAGTTCTTTCCTTCGCAATAATGTTAGTTTAGTAATAGTAAAATCGAGACCAACAGAGAAAATTAGAATGGTTTAATAAACTATTCCACTTTTACCACCTTGTTTCAAAAATCTTTCTCCGCCATCACGATCCTGACAATGCATGTAAGAGAGAAAAAGGCATGCCCACTAAAGGGAAGACACTTGGAGCCAGACTACCAGAGATAGCCATGTCGCACAGAGTAAAGGTTTATCTAAAGATTATATTTCAATCCAGAAGATATTGAAAAATATTGCAACTTATTTTTTTCTAAAAGTAAACATTTTTTTAATTGTATACTATATATATACACATATTTTGGTTATGTTAATATTAGAACCTTTTAAAATATGAAGGCATACAATGTTGTAAATCACATTTTAAGTATAGGAATCAGCCCGTATTTTCATTAGGCCTAAAGAACTTTAACATTACTCTAAGCTGAAGGAAGCACAGAAAAATTATACAAAAATTAATAATTGGAAAAGGCTTAAATTACAGCAAAGATTTATGATCTGGATGAAGTAAATTGTTTTCTTATCAATAAAATATAGTGTAATTATTTAAGTTATTACCATCCCTCCCAATGGCAATTGCTGATTGAGCCATCTGAGAAACGGTCCAAGGAATCTTTTACAAACCAAATTTTACCTGAATCTTACTTTATAGACTACTTACACACAGTTTTGTCCTTTTGTACTTCCTACTTTGAGGGGCCTCTCGTATTGCAAATATAAACATTCTTTTGGAATTAATTTATTCATTCATAAATTGCAATTTTTAATTATTTTTTTAGAATTTGTTAAAAAATTTAAACTCTTATATTTATTGCCTAAATTTATTTTTGTTATCCTCTTCTAAAGAAAATAATTAAATTAACAGTAAAAGATTAAATCCTGAATACCTATTTACAAAGCATTTCTTTGTTCACAAACTCCATGTCATCATGAGTATCCCAAACAAAAATTAAAAACGTTAGGAAACCATATAAATAACATATATGGTTATTAATGCAAAAATACACAAACACGTGATTAGATGATTTCATAGTTCATGACATTTCCAATAGAGTGCAGGGTGCTGTTCTTTGAGAATGTTTAGACCAAATCAAAAATATAAACAATGTCTGTTACGCCTTATCGGTATGTGTTCTGTCGCCAGAGCAAATGAGTCTACTATCGCAAGTGTTCTCAGTGCGGCCTATAGACACATTTGTTTTACTCAGGTGTTTCGGTACTTGTTTATGTGTAGGCCTACTATTAGCTGACTGATATTCATTCCGAAGATTTAGTTTTGTATTTATATAAGTTCTTGTTTTTCTTCTAGTTTTGTACGTAATTATTTTATTTTTTAGACAACAATAAGTATTGCTTTTATCTATTTAGTTTTTGAATAATTGTAAATCTGCTAAGTTTAGTTTGAATTTTTTTAATTCTTAAAAAAACATTAAACATTTTTAAAATTAGTTGAGTATTTATCGTGTATTCTTCTTAACCCTAAGAATTACAATTTAAAAAGAACATTGAGAAAATAAATATATATTTTTTTAACTCTAAATGACCAGTAGCCTATATTTTAGCTTACTGTTTTAAGGGTTAAACCCTGGTTCTTCATTCAAACCAATATATTAAGTTATTACAGCACTTAGGTTACTGTTCCCACCATCCGCGTACAACTGTAAACACTGTGATTGACATCAAAAATTTGAGAATATCTGGCATCTA
>JAGFPH010002368.1:71480-91585 GCA_018207615.1 Philaenus spumarius | reverse complement strand
ATATTTTTTTTAATTTTTGAACTTTTTACCGAACCCCATTTTTTTTTACACAGTATAATTTATTATTTTTATTTTTTGTAACCTTCCGTTACATGTTCTATATAATATTTAATAGAATACTTACATAAAATCTTAAAGAAAGAAAGAATTTGTTATTTTCCTAAAAGTCAGGGTGTTTATAAAAGATTCAAAAACTCCAGGAGCTTATTTTCCACATAAAAAAGAAACTTGTTTACATTTTGCACATAACTAGTTAGCCACCATATAGTGTTATTTTCAAAAAAGTTAATATTTATTGATCTGAAAGTGAAACAAAGGTAAAATTTCATATGATACTTATATTGCTATTAAGAACTGATTAACCAGCGGCCATTTAATCAGTTTCTTTGAATGAAAATTAATCGAAATGTTACATCTAGAAAAAATTTATCAATAGATGTAAAATATTTTCTCTTTTTACTGCGTAGAATGATACCACTGTTAGTCAAACAGGAATGATTGCACGATTGCTTTCGAAACATCAATGAACATTCCAACGCTTAAAATCACAATGATTTAAAAGGAGAATAGAGTGGGGCAGAGTAAATGTTAATTCAATCAGTTACACTTGAACCTCCAACAAAGTTTGCTTAGGTTTGAGCCTAATTACTGGCATTTGGCTCAGTTGTGGTATATGCGGCTCCCTTGTCCTCTATTAGTCTGGTATAAAGAAAATACTTTAAGAAAAATAAAACTGATTTATTATTTGCATTTTCGAGTAATATTAATTGTTTGATTGTGTATCAATGTTCTAGATGGGTGTGTGTATATATTCAGTTATTACTTTTTTTAAACAGTGGTATGATTATTTAATGCAAGGAAAAAATAGTATGTCTTGATAGTTTTTCATTACATGCACAATTTTTGTGTTATTTTCATTAGCGACGAAAAACAGAATATTGAAGTCCTATATCAAATAATGAATATTGCTATGTCGGAATGATACATCAGAAGCCGTTTCTGTGCATTATGTGTGCAACATAATATTCCGTCTCAAACCAGCAAGAGGTTAAACAATCAAAGTTGTTCTCAATGTGGATATTTTGTTGAAAATGGGCCAAATAGATTTAGAAATTAGGGCTACAGTATTATCTGAAATAGTTATAAACAAAACATTAAGCCTAGTTATAACTGAAAAAGTGGGAATATATTTCTTGATATTAATGGTCTCTATACTCACTTATGTATAAATATATATGCATATTTAGTTAAGTCAGGCATTTATTTCTTTAAGAAAGTGGCAGGATGTTAACATATAATATTGTGTGTTGGGAATATTCACCGGAGATCCTAAATGCAGAAAGTGTGGTCTGCAGGAGGAAACTGCTGAACACCTGATTTTTAGTGTGAGAGACTTGAACAGGTAAGTTACGAAATCTTTGGGAAACTGACCAAAGGCCAAACCATCCCCCAGGAGAACATTGTCAAAAGGATCTCTAGGTTCATCGAGCTTATAGATCTTGACAAGGACAACTAGGAGTCTTCACATCCTTAAGGTGGGAGCGCAAAAAGTCCATGAGGCTGAAGTGCATTAGGTGTTTGGACCGCCCACAGATGAATGAATGAATGAACATATGTTTCAGTATTAGCGTTAAAAACAAAATTTGTTTTTCTGTTATGATAAAACCGTGTCCAAGTAGGACTTAATTGTTAAACTTGAATCAAATTTACAAACTGTTTGAATTTATTAAAAAAAATTATTTTGTCAGCTTGGTCAATAGTGATTGATTAAACAGCATCAATTTGTAGTAATCAATAAGGTAAAAGTTATTTGTATCAGACAGTTCAGTACTACTTCAAAATTGCCAAGAAAAAAGTGTCTAATGTAATACTATAGTAGATTCCTTCACATAGAAGGATTGAGAGTAATGAAGCCAACAGTTATCTTGAAATTACTATAAACAATCTATTGGAAGGCAAACTTACAGAAATCAAGAAGATGTTTGAACAAGATTTTGATATTGAAATGAAACAGTGGAAAGGCTATGGAGTCATTTCAACCATACAAAAGAAAGATCCCTAAGGAAAAGACTTGCAGCACTTTGCTTGGGCATGATTGTCTTAAACATCATCTAAAGAAGATCAGTGTAAAGTTTTCGGCAGCAAAATGAACAAAGACTGCCTACTGGATTGCAGGAAACCAACATCCAAAAACATATTGGAAATTGGAAACAAACAACATTTATTTTAATGGGATTGCAAATATTAAACCTTAAAGAAGTTTAAAGCCTGTAATCTGATTAGGTATAGCGATACTGTCCTTTAACAGCCTTAGTCTAAGCTAAATCTTTAATAAAACTATTGTTAATAAAAATATTCCTATGTTGCTAACTTTTCCTTAATTGTTATACTAATCTTTGTTTACAAATGTTTTTTTTTTTTACTATTTAATTACCTTTTATAAACTAACTGAAGACGTTTATTTACGACTAAAATTTACTGTTTCTTCTTTTTTAGGCAATCTCTAATACTGGAGTTCAATGTATTATGCCATCTGAACAGCTTCCTTTTTCTGTTGGACAAAAACCATCTGTAGATATTGAATCTGAAAATTTCATTCATGAAAATACCACACAAAATGTAACTATGTTTTTACACAATAAGTAGGCTAATTAAGTACATTTAATTATTGTTAACTGTTAACACATTATTATTGTTAACACATAACACTAATTTAAATAATACTTTTTCTTTAAAAGTGATTTACCATATATTTTTTTGAGGTTGACTTGTGGATACAAATATTACGTTATTCATGCGATTTAATAACCATTACTTATTTAAGAAGATGACATTTTCGTAAAAATACATTTGAGTTAATAAACGTATTATTTGTTATGGTAAACTTTATGGAGTTATTATAAGTAAAATTATTGCTTATATTCTGACTTTCTTAAAATCATTGCTTTTTGTTTTTTTAATTTTGATTTAGTTATGCATATTTGGGTTTACTAAAAGCATCTCGATTAGAAAAAGTGTTCGGACAATACAAAAGCGTGGTATTAAACCACTCAATCGAATAGCCTGGTGAGACATTTACATAGTTGTGATCAGGCAGTTGCCCCCTACCCACAGTTCCAGTGTTGCTTGGAGCTTTGTTTTGTGTATACGTGAGTCAACTTATATGATTCTTTTCGTTACTAATAGATTTTTACATCATGGATAATGTTGTCAATAATAGTAATACTGTATACTTGTTTGTCGTTTCACTCAAGGTAACAAAAATACGATTTACTGTTGGTACATCTTTATAACATCACTCGGACGTAGCGTCAACATTCGTTCGGTCTCGTTCGGTCCCTTCGTTGACGCTATAACCAAGTTCAACAGTATAACAAAGCACTAAGTATACAAAGTGGAATAACTAAAAGAACAATAGTTAAAATAAAGAAGGAAAGTGGACTGTGATTGTGAGTCGGTAATACTGACAATGGTGATAATTTTCAATAAATTGTTTTAGTTACTGGTTGTAAGATTTAGTCACGTGATCACTAGCTTACCTGGTAGGTTTTACCTAGACTTTAAAACTGCTGTATTTAGTTTGGGACTTGAATTAAATGTAGGCATTGATAGAGAATAGAAATCCAGGGCAAGAATTTATTGATGTAAGTGCTTTTAGATTTGGGAAGTTAAACCTTTCACATACTTAACGTAAATAGTGACCTCAAACATTAAGGTGTCGATCGAGGTAGGCAAAAGAATTATAAACACAAACAGGTGTTATTTCTTACTGAGGGAAAATCTTAGTTCTAGAACTGTTTTGCGGAGCCTCATTGGGTAGTTCCTTACTTGTGCTTTAGAAACCTTAGCTGTGTCTAAGTTGGAAGAAAATGAACTTAGTTTTAGAAAGGAGGATATTATACACCGGGTATTTGGCTTAGTTAATTTTTTTGGACAGTGAAGGAGGAGACAAAATCATGAATATATGACGTGTTTGAGAAGTTGAATGTTATGAATAATAAAACTGAGATGATAATGATAGGCAGATCATGTGATCAGAATCAGGGAAGAAGATTTAGAGGTTTATTGGGTAGGAAAAGGGGGTAAATTTCGCCAAGACTAGATACTTAGATTGAGCCACCTGGTGAATACTCATTCGCCAAGTCCATATGCTATAGACAAAGAGCAGTTACATATGTTAAGCTATTATTAGAGACAAATAATTTGTTTCTGTTAAGGTTATTTTTTTGTCCTATTAAACTGGAGTTTCACCAAGCATCAACTGTGTTTAGTTAACACCTCTTAAACTATGTATATATCTGATTGACAATACACCGTTCAAATGACATAATTTTTGTTGCTAAAACAAAATGGCAGCTGTATGGAAAACTGACCATTTTAGTACATATGTTTTCATAAACCTTTTTAGTTTTAATGTGAGGAATAAGTTTCTGAAGTTTTGGGACAAATTTGTTTAAAGACTGTATACTTTTAGCCTTTCTGAAAAGTCTGGAATTATTCTTCATGTTGTTAATTGTTTAGACAAACTGTATTGTTAGAATACAAAGTGCATCGGAAGAAGCAAACCCCGCTGACGGTGTAGACCAACAAAAGTCAACAAATAATGTAAAAATATTTCATTGCAATTGCCTATATTGCTCCAAAAAATTATTTGTTTTTATTATCATCAAGTTTCACATAAATTTTATTAGTTCTTACCTTAACTTACTTAGATAGTTTAGATAGATATGCTATACATCCCAAAATTTTATAATGTAGAGTTAAATTTATCTTGACCTCCAAATCAAAGTAATTGAAAGAAGCCACAGCAGATTCGCAATCGTTTTCTAAAGGACTGCAATCTAAAAAGATTGCATAGCAAGCAAGTAACTGATATGATAGGAGGGTGATTGGAGATAGAGAAATCATTATTATAAAACTGAAACCCGATCTATTTAGAACCATTAATTTATTAAATACAATTTGGCTCGATTATAATAAAATCCAAGTTAACAGGATATTTTCTTTGCTTAAACTAAAAATAGCTAAATATGATCTTTTATTCAACATCAGCTGTATAAGCAATATCAAAACATTCCATTTTAGCTCACGGATTAGTGAATTTTAAGTATTCTTAACTCAATTATGCTAACTAATCCAAATTTAATTTAGTTATGTCTTACCTTAATTATTAACACATAAATTTCACTTTGTGTGGAGATCGTTAAATGAATAAATAAAGCTCACAAATCTTAAAGTTTCTAATACCCTGAGGAAGGTCGAACGACCGAAATTGTGATAGGTATTTTCAGTAAATACAAGGGTATCATACTTCAACTCAACTTAGAATTATTGATCCATCTCTAGACATCTGTTCATTAAATCGATTATACTTCAATTATTTTTCATCCAAGTAAGTCGATTTTGAAATCAATTTAAAGCTAAAAGATCTCTTATAGAACTAAGTGAATGCTACAGACATCTGTTAAATTTCAAAATAACTATTAGTCAAATATGAAATGGGCTGATTGCATCGGCCTTTGGCAATGTTTGGGTTAATGTGAAATAGCTGCAGTACACAGTCCCACAACTACTTGGGTAACACATTTTATAAAATTATAAACTCATTTAAAAAGTATTCACAAGATGTCCAACTGTAAGCTAGATATATTCGAAGGAACTGACAGCAGCACTCGACCAACTGTTTTTAAAAATATGCTTGACCCTTTGACGGCCTATATATCGGCTTACAAAAATAGTTCTGAAAACGGCCGCTAGCCGAAATGTCGGCTCAACTAATACAACGCCAAAACGGCCAAGAGCCGAAATATCGGCTTGTTATTCTTTTTGTGATTACACACTTATTTTCTACTATTTTAATTTTAATTTTTAGTAAAATGGAAACAATCAAATTGTAAGTTACTAGTGATCAAATTGAGGTTATGTTTTTTTTCATTTTCCTTTAAATTTGTTGTTTATTCGTGAAATCAAGTTGGCCTTGATTTGACAGTTGTGAGTTGTAGAACCACAAACACTTTTTGTTTATTTAGACCAGACAAAATATTTATTAAGATATTCTCTTGAAATTTTCAGTATTTGTACAGAATACACAAATGTATTAGAAATTAACTAAATAAACTCTAAAATATATTTTTTCAGTTTTACCTACTTGACTCCAAAATAAAAAATAAAAATAATAAAACCTATTAGTCCTTAAAAATAAAATAATTTAATTTTTAAAGGTTTCCTTTTTAATTAGATGTATAATACATATTGTTACAAGTAAAAAAATTTAAAAAGTACAACTTTAATAGTACACTAAAACCTCGTTTATCCGGTACTCGTTTATACGGAACTCCGGTTTATCCGCAATAGTCCCAAGGAAAAAAAATGCAAAATACAATGCGAGTCGTGTCACATCCCATGCAGGGTGTCAAAAGAGCAGAGGGGGTCTGCTAAAAAGAGAACTTCTGCAGTGAAGCAAAAAAACATTACACATTTCTTTAAAAAACAATAAACAGTTCAAGTTTTTTCTGTATTAATTTTCCTGTACTTATCAGTAAGGATTATTGTTTATTATGTACTGTACATTATATTGTAATGTAGGGTATATGTAATATTATTGTATTGTATATTATTGCACATGTTTTTATGTAAAATCCCATGATATTTGGTTTATCCGGAATTTCGTTTATCCGGAACGGTACTGGTCCCGTCAAAACCGGATAAACGAGGTTTTAGTGTATTTGTAGATTAGTTACACTTTTTTATAACATCTTGACAAAACTGCCATTTTCGTCCTGGCCTTTTTGGCATACAAGTGCTGTTTAATCACTGGATCTTTTAGGGTCGAATGTTATTTTTTTGCCTGGCCTTAAAAGGGTTAAGCTTCCAAACTAATCTGTTTTTAGAAAAAAATCAAACTAAGTATAACCACTAGTTCTAATTTAAATGTTTATTTTTATAGGATGAAAATACCAATCAAGAACATTTCATGAGCTTGAGCAAAGGAATGGGAGATGACCATAGTAATGATCAAAACGGTATTAAGGTGAGTTTCTGTGATGAGTCTCCGGCCAAATTATTAAGCCACTACACCAAGTACTCAGTTACATAAGTATAGCTTATAACTCGCCAGATTTATTTATAAAATTTAGTTATAAATTATCTAGATTTATTTGATCTTGATTCAAACTTCCAATTAACGAAATGTTTCAAATAATAATTTTTTTCTGAACACCTTGGCATTTAAACATATCAATTTAATTTTGGAAATTCGCTAAACTCACGTCAGTGGTTTCAGCTGCGTGGTCAAATTTTGAAGTAAGTGATAGCTTCTATGAAATAATGCATTTATAACTGCCTCCATTTATCTAAATTTAGACTTCTTAATAACAAAGTTGAAAGGAGAAAAATTTAGCAATAGATGAACCTACTTCTACGGAGGAAGAGTCAGTGGACTAAAAGGAAGGATAATGTGAACGGTTGTAAATTTATAAAGTTTATGTGTAACTCAGCTTGGCTTGCATTCTAAGAATTCTATCTAGTCTGCGGTTGAGTGCTGCCTCCTAAACAAACGATACAGGTTCGGTTTCCAAGAATTTTGTTTGGAAGTCGGCTCATATACCGGTCAACTGGGGTAACATTGGCCCAACTTTTTATGTTTTCTGTGGAATAAGTAATTACTGATATTTTAAAATTGATAATATTGGGTTTTAAAGTGGCTTATGTTGTTAACTAAAAATAATCATTTAATTTAAGACTATTTTAAAACTTCCAAGTGTTTTCAAACCATATTAAAAAATTTTTTTACCAAAGTTACCTTGGATTGGGGTAACTTTGTACCACATTTTTAAACTGTATAATTTTAATGTATTGCATTGATTGGGCTAAAGTTAAACAAAAGAAAATTATTACCATATACCGTATGTTTGTTTCAAGTTTAACTTGATTTTTACTTCAAAACATTCCTGAAATCGGCTGAAAAAACTAAATCAATAAAACAAACATTATTCTTAAGAACAATTACATTTTATTATTACAAAAAAGAAGTCATATTACTCTGAAATCATGGACTAAAATGTTAGCATTGAAAGTTCAAAAATACTCAAAAGATAAAAAGTTGTCCAGTTCTGGAACATAAAATTATTTTCTCTTTGAAGCTATTTTAAAAGGATTAATAAATCTTGGGGCAGACTTCATCAAAGTCGTAAGTCAGACAATCTTGTTCTCAGTTCAGTCTCTTTTCCATACATTCAACAGTTGGTCCTTTGTCATTTAAGCTCAACGTTTTACCAGGGTACTTTTGTCCATTGTATCTTATAATCACAAAGTTATTCTTCTTAGAGGTTTTAATCGATTTCTTGGCATTTTCCCTGTAACAAAACAAAAGAACTAAATTATTTACTGCTAATTCATGGTAGTTTAAATAGGTTTTAGTTTTTGTTTTATAAAAATTGCAAAAAAAAATTAGCGTAGCTGCACAAAATAAAAATATGTAGCTTGGGGTAACTTTGGCCCAGCCCCATCTTGGCCAAAGTTGTAGTAAATGAGAATAACAACATCAGTTTGTAAAGAACAAGAGTTTTTGCACTAAAAATACTTTAAACAATTGATTACACTAAAACAAAATACACTTACCAGCTCGTAACTCCTTAAGAATTAGCTTTCACAACTAAATGTTGGAAGACAACAAAATTCAACACTTTTTCACAACCAAGTAACAATGCAGTGGTGGTGAACAATAGAACTACACTTTCATCAAGTCAAAATTCAAGCCAGAGCTACTACCTATTGAGTGATGCATGAACAAAGTCAATATCTTAATCCAATGATCAGAATACAGTACATTACAACTTTTCCAACTTTGGACCAATGTTACCCCAGTTGAGGTACTATTTATTCCTAAAATTTAGTAATCTCCTGAAATTGTCCAGGCTACTACGTTGTACTGTACATACAGTATTTGTGCGTTTTGGGCTCATGTTTGTTTGTTTAGAGACTAACGTACAAGCTTACGTAATACAGAACTGCAATAACAACCTACGATGGTACAACTTAAATTTGTTGAATTTATTCACATGTAATAAGATTTTTAAGACTGAATATAGCATAAGACAAAAAGTTACGGCAACTTGATCTGGGGACTTGTGCCCGAGATTTTCACTAATGTTTCAGCCCTAACTGCTGTATTTAAATTATATAATTTACCATATTTGTAGGCGATATACAGAAAAGTTGGTTTAGGAGCTGTAACCTTCTAGTAATGAATGCATCACAATTACAAATTTTTTGTCTGGATAATGAATTGATGGAAGTTAAATAGAAGTTCGACTGTATTTCTAAAACTGGTTAGTTGGGGAAAACAGGAATAAAAAGGCAGGGGAAAATTTTAATCCATTCAAGAGCACCATCTCAAAAATAGTGAATCTGTTTTATTTCAATTAATATAAATGTATTTGAATATCTAGTCAAACTGACCATAAAAATAATTATTGCAAACTTGCAAAGGATACGTTCTGTACACAAAAACTTTAAAAAAATAAAAAACAAAATATAGATAAAACCCGTTTGTTTTGTCCCCATTTTGTCTTCTAACCTTTATATATATTATGTTATTCACTATTTATTTGAGAAAAAGTCCTGAAAGTTTTGTAAAAAAATGTTAACATTTAAAACATTTATCTGCTTTTTTCTCACCAGTACTAAACTGAAAATTTTTAGAAAGAGCAATGTCTATGTACTGTGTTTGCTTTTGTAAAATATAGTAGTATTTTACTAAATTTGTCGTTATTGGTTAATTATGAAGACCAAGAAAAACATTGAATAACTTAGCATATATAAAAGTGATGAAATAAACAAAATACTAAAAGTTGATTGTATCTGTCATGGGGCTGTACAGACAAACCAACGGAGCCGATTATGCGGCCCTTGGCTGTATCCGGACAACTTTCGAGAGCAGATGCAATCTTTAGTGTTCAGAGAGTTTTTAAAAACTGCTCTTGCCAGTTGGAGACAATAACAAATGTCAAAAAAGATTACTGACAATAATAACAAAGCAATGAAACATATAATTCACAACTCACCTGTTAATTCAGCTGACATCTAAAAGTATCAGGATATTTCAACATTATCGGACCAAAGTTAACAGTAATACAGCGTCCAACTTAATTAATTTGTCCTGCAAAGTAATGATTGCCTAAACTTTGCCACTGTGATGTTGAGTCCGTCAAACTACTGGACACAGGTTTACAGTTATCCGTTGTTTGATACTTCTAATAGTTATAAAAACCCAGGTTTTTTGCCTTTCAAAAAAATAAAAAAATAAATTAATAGTTATACTATTTGATAGAAAATTAAACAAGCTACAAAAATTTACTCTTGACAATTTTAATAAAAATGTACTGTTTTTTAATTATCATTTAAAATGTTTAAATAGCCTCCATTTTAAATCTTATTATTGGAACCTAGTTTAACCCTAAAACACTAATGTGGTTTTAGCCAAATGTAGTTACTAAACAAATATTTTTACTCTCATGACTTTGCATAAGGCGTCATTATAAACACTTTCAATACGTTTTACAAAATTTTTAGTCTGTGGCATAGTCACAGGAACACTTTGCTTGGTACTTCCCACAAATTGCTCTCGAGCACTTCTCACAGAAGAATCGGGTCATTCTTCTCTTTACTGAAGGCTAGAATGTGCATATCTTGCGATCCTGTTGTTGTCTTACATCCAATACAGCTGTCTTACATTGTTCAGGAACATAGTCCAGTTCTGCACCATTATCATAGGAGTAACTACCAGTATCATACCAGTAACTAAACTAACGTAAATACTAATGTTTAATCTGCTAGACTACGCGAACCTAAAAACTAGCAAGAAACATGCATGTACGGACTTACTATACTGACCATATAATCAGCTAGTGCTCAAATGAAGGTACACGGAGTGGTGGACCGCTCGGTGGAGAGGAAGTAGGGAAAGTAGAAAAATCGATAGTTCACAGTAGTCTATCAGACTAAGCCTTAGTGTTCTAGGGTTAAAACTAGGTCTTTATTTACATTGATGAGTAACGTGCAAAATGTCAACTTGATCGGTTAAGCCATTCTATAGATATCAATTATTTAGTACTAAAAACAAAATGGGAGATAGCTGGTAAAAAACCACCTACTTGGTGTTGACCTATTTGAACACCCCCGGAATTATCTTAATGCATTTAAAATCATTTCTTATTATATTATTACATATAGATAGTTTTAAACACATTTTTAATGCTGTCTATTTTCTATGCATGTTTTTGTCGGTTGTTTTTTAGATTAATTCAAGACAACAATTTATAGCAGTTAAAATAATAAATTTTACAATTTTTAGATTACCAATGTAATGTCTCAAGCAGAACAAGAAGTAATGAATATGAACTGTACAGAGACTTGTACTTGTATTGAAGGGCAAGATGGAACAATCACTTCTAAATGTGAAGCTTGCACAAAGGTAAGAGTACATTTTAGTTTGTAAAGCTAATGAAAGGCAAAAATAACTTTTGTTTTAAAGCAATATAAAGATCTATGAGGGCAAGTGAAAAAGTAGTGATTTTTTAAAAATCTATATTTTTATTTGCATAAAGGGTGATTTTCATAATGTTCCAAGCGCTTTCTGAGCTGTTCCACTAGCAAATAATGAAAAAAGTTCATATAAACATAGGTCCGGAAATGCTTAGTTTTTTAATTATCCACCATTTTGTTTTTCTTTACTAAACATTTAGTGTCTTTATAAATAGAAATATATTGAGCTCAAATTTGGTGTATAATATTTGTCACGTACATATACAAATTTTTAAAATATACAAAAGAACGTTCTGGGTTTTTGTACCAGGGTAAAAAGTTACGTGTAACATTTTAGATGGTTATGTAAGGTTTTAACACGGTCTTCTACTTTTATGCTCTTAGTCCATCACTGAACAACCTTTTGAATACTTTTCAGCCTTTTCAGTGTGCAGAAACTTTTTGTCATTTCTATAACCTCTTCATAAGCAAGATAATGATCTCTGAGCTTCATTTAATTTGATAAAAAGATGAAAGAAAATGACATCAGGGTCTGCATGGAGGATGTATTGTTTTGACGGCCTTTTGACCACATGTAATATTTTACCACATGCCTTTTAATTTTTTGCTTCAGATGTTAAATAAAATAATATCAGATAATATTAAATAAAATCTGATATTTAATATTTTTTGAAATATTTGGTAATCACAGTTGTCATTATTAACCGCGTTCACTTTTACATGTAAAGTGAATTAGTAGTGAAATTCCTCATTCCTGAATACATCACCATCAACAGAAGTCCTACCTTCCTGTTTTTAATCAAAGCCAAATCTTGATATTTTAAAATCAATCAATCCATTTGTAGACTTTTCTTCCGCTCTAACAACTTTCTTCATATTAGTGCCACATTTGACAAATAATTTCTTCTGGTTTTACCCATTCTTTCTGAGAAAACAAGTAAAACTCCTTACATATCACTGCTCAAATTTCTTTCTTGGTGCAATCAGGCAAAGGAATACATATTTTTGAGAGGTGCAAAATCTTACTAAGAATAGATTTTAGTGGTTATAGTTATAGCAGAACAATTGGTGCTATCCTATGGGAGATTGAACGAGAAATCCCAATTTCCCTCTACTTTTTCTCTTTCCCTCTCATTATATACAGAATGTACATTTATAGAGTCATAGGCGGGAATCAAGTATTATCCATAAATACTGAACTGTTTTAGATAATGTGTCTGTACTATTGACAGTTCCGATTCAAGCATGATACATTTTGAATACTCAACAATACTAGATTAGCAAAATCATTGAGTCAACTTACTTTCATAAGCAAAATTGTATGTAGATTTGGTGACACTGCTACAATTTTGTTTTCGATTTATTCTATTAATTTTTGAAGTGTAAACTTCTTTAGGCAACCAGGTACAGAAATTTTGCACACGGTAAATGAGAATCAAGCATCAAGCTTTTTTGTCCCGTAACGCGTCACATATTTTTGTCCAATCACGCTCCACTATATATACATTTTATTAGGATTAGTAATTTGTACATAATCTTGCAGAGAGAAATGAATTGAAGCTGTACGCTCGATTGTCCCGTCATGCTCTGTTGTATATATGTATGTATATTTGTAATACATAAGCTTTAGGTGAGAAATGAATCGAAGCATCACAATCGATTGTCCCTTCACGCTCCACTATATAACTAGTAGTTCTGTGTACAGTAGACCTCGCTCGTTGAAATAACAAATGTGGTTTTGAGCTTAGGTTAAAAATAGTGTGCCAGTAAGGAAGTAAGCAGAAGGCTTAGCCAATGAAACATTATTTTGCAAATCCCGCGATTTCGGTGTTTCTAGTTATCGTTTTTCTTTTCTTGTGTTTTAACTGCTAAAGATTTTTTTTTAGGGGGCATTGTGTTTTATTTCGGTTAACCCTTTGGCTTCTGACGTCCGATTTTTCGGACGTTGCGTGCATGTGCGTTGAATCCCGACGTCCGAATTTTCGGATGTTCAGAAAAAATCATATAAAATACAAATCATTAGTGAATCTATGTTTGTTATAATATATCAATGGAATCAGAAAAAACTGTTCTATTTACCTCTATGATCTTTACTTACGTTAAAAATTACCTCTATGTGCACTACAATGAAGATAATTGTGATGTACGTTGGCTGTGCTTTTGTCATCTGTCAGATGGTAAATAACTTGATTTGTGTGTTGTCTTTGATTATGGCCCATATATTATGTTGTAGCACGTGATTGTTTTGGCATTTTTAGTTATTTTTATTGTACAAAATTGTGATTATGAAGTGAGTACATTCACTTGTTAGTGACGTGTATATTCTTATGACTATATATACGTACAAATAACCGCAGTACTGGTTTTGTAGTAGCCTAATTTTCAAAAAAACTTAATAACTTTGTCATTTTTCAATATAATGTAATGAAATTTCAGGATTTTGTTCATTTTTAAGTGTAAAATTATGTTATGTGGACAAAATTGTTCTAGATATTTTTTTGTTGTGTCATTTTCAAGAATAAAGTAAACATAATTTAAAATAATTTTTTTTTCCAAGTAACAATTTAAAAAAATTCATATCAAACATGAATTTACACTTATTTTTAAAAGATGCTACCTTATAGAACATTTCATTCCAAACAAAATAAAAAAATCATCAAAATTCATCAGTAAATAAATTTAATACATATTTTTTGGCGAAACACTGAAAAGTGCTGAATTTAGCCTGGGATTTTATGCACATACATAAAAGATAATGGTTGGGATTTTTGGAACATATGAAAAATTGGAGGTCGGGTGCCAAAGGGTTAATAATAGCTAAAAAAGGTAGCTAAAAATATCACGTTATTGAGAGAAAACATAGATTTAAATATTTACATACTTAAATAAATAAAACTTAACAATGTATTTACAGTTCCATATTATATTCCAATATTATAAATAATTAAAACAAACGATGTTAAAGCGTCGTGGTAGTGAGCTCAACCCATGTACCAACACTTCCCACGCTGTCCAACTGTCATTTTTTGTACGTCCTTTATCGCCGCTAGGTTTCATTTGTTTCATCTCATTTTGTAATTCCAATAAAGCTTAGTCAAATACTTTTATAAAATAATAATTTACAAGTATACAGTACAATTCTTTCATTTATCCTCTACACTTTCTTATAATATGTCATTTTTGGGCAAAGGATATATTCCTAAATTACTATTCAAAACAGGCCTAGTTTTGTTAGCAGTCTTGTAGTAGGAACATAAAAACTGGTGTTTTCAAAATAAGAAATTTGAAATTGATAAATATTTTTATACAGTTCTATTTAGAACTAAATTACGAAATTTTTTACATTTATGAAAAAAATTACAAAAAATGTTTACTACTTTTTATGTAGGCCTAGGCCTAAAGTTGAACTTTTTCCTTTCGTTACTGAACATTCTTGTTTCTTGAGTTTATAACTTTGTTAATATTCCTTTTCAATCACTTTTTCACTAGCATATATGAATTCTTTGAACCTTTATCTACAAAAAAGCTATGGAACACTTTTGAATTGGTTTAGAATACACATATAAAAACATGGCTAAAATACAAAAACTTGGACGATTTTTTAACAAATTTGAAGTTTACGGCCATTTTGTGAGCTTACTGTTAGAGATACGGAAAAAATTCAAGAATACAATTTTGTTGAAAATCTAATTTGCGACTTTTAAAATGTTATTAGTTTTTAAATTCGACCTATGGTTAAGCCACAAATTGGCTTTGGAAAAAAGCTTACACTGAGAGAAACGGTCCGGCCACCATTTTTATTTTATTTAAGGGGTTAAAATGAAAAATGGAAAAAACCGTATATATACATGGCTCGGTCTAGGAATACGGAACACTCATGCAAAAAATCATCAAAATCGGTCAAGGCGTTTGGCTGTAATAGTGAGACATACAGACGAAATGCCGAACGGTCGAGTTAAAACGGAGACCTCGCTTACCTCGGTCAATTAAGTGGAAACTTCTTTAGGCGCATCAGGTACAGACAATTTTTCTTTAACTGTAACGGTACATTTTTACAAGTGATTTATTTTATAAAGAAGATTAAGATAAAAGGGAAAATTTAAAATCCCTCATTTCTTCTGTAGTACGCAAATAAGCCTCCTAACTTCCAAGAGGTCGCCGAGGCTAGGCTCAGATCTCACTCTGCATCCTACACTCACCAGGTAAGCACTTCTCTAGTCTAAGTAAGTGCACACGGTGCATTATGACTAACAATAATTATACTCAAAACACTTTTACAATATTTGTGATTATGGATTTGCTTGCCTAAGCGTGCATGCTTTTGTTTTAATTGTATTGTTTTCAATAACCAACAAATTTGGACAATAAGGTATAAGGAATTTTTAAGCGTATTTGAAGTCAGTTCGTTGGCAGTTAAGAGAAATTTGTTGAGGTTGAAATATGTACTCACGTTTCTTGAGAGATGTTATGTGTGGCGTGGTCGAGGATCATGTTAGCCTAAGACAGATATGCTGGTATGTTCTACCTTATGGGATAAGAATCAAACGACCACTTTACCAAGAGCGCATTAGAACCTATGCTCATACGTCGTCACTGCTGAACTCATCAATTATTGCTCTGTATAATGTGGTCGCTCACAGGGTCGATGTTTGCTGGGGTTTGTCGAGGTTTCATGGGGAAACTTTGTCTATATTAAACCAGCGTTGATTGTGGGTTCGCAAGTTTTTATGGGACTTAACAGTAAGGTATAGGCCTATGTTAGTTTTTATTTTTTAGTTATTGATTATTTGTACATAAGGTGTTTGAACAAGTATTTGGTTATTTTGTTTAGTTAGTTGTTTCATAGTTTAGGCATGACTTATTTTATTTTGGTATAGATGGCACCCCAGTAATTGGGTTTTTAACCTGTTTGGGTTGCTTTTACAACATGGTTCAATTATGTATTTCTTTTGTTTGTAAAAATAGATTGTTGTAATAAATTTATTCTGTTCTATTAATTCATATATTTTATGAAGTGACTATTACAAGGCGCACACTGTATACATTCCTTTATTTCAGTTAGCTTTCCGAAATTGGTTAAAACTGAAAAATAATTAAATATTGTAATTAAATCAATATTTCCACTTTAAACTTTGCTTAGTTTGAACTGTGTTTGAAAGACGGTTAGTAAGTATAATTAAATATTTCAAATAAATATCTTTTTTCCTAAATTGACTTTACAGTCTGTTTACCTTGAGCTGTGTTTGCAAGACGGTTTGTAAGCTTAATTAAATATTTCAAACAAAATGGAACACTTTTACGAGACTTCGGCTTTTTTTTAAATACTAAAAAATGTGATGTTTTTATCACGCATGTCACGTTGCTGTAACGCTAGAAAGCACAAAAGCTTTTCTGCAGTAAAATTATGAAAATTTTGGCACCATCAGAAGTTTTCTACAATGTCTGTGAGTGCATATATCATGTTCACAGACAGATAGACACAGGGATACAAATTTTTTAATGTTTTATCGTTTTCAGAGACCTTGAAAACTTTGAGAAAAGTCATAAAAAGTGGGGGTAGTATTTTTCAAAGAAGATTTCAATACTTTGGCATTATGATATTTATTGGCATCTACAGTCTAATTTACCTTGAACTCTGTTCGAATGACAGTTCGTAACCCTAATTAAATATTGCAAATAAATACCTTTTTCCCAAAACCGTCTCTACAGTTTGCTTACTTTGAATTGTGTTCGAAAGATGATTCATAAGCTACATTCAATTTTTCGAATAAAAATACTTATTTTTCTTCTTAATTTGTCTTTTAGAGTCTTGAACTGTTTTCGAAAGACTTAGCTCAATTAACCCTACAGATGTTTGACTGCTCAATTGACAACTTTTCTTTGTATTGAATATTTCACCCACTAAAAATCATCCAGTCGCAATAAAACAAAAACCGTTTTGAAAAAAAATTACAAAAAATGTTCACTATTTTTATTTAGGCCTAAAGTTGAACTTTTTCCTTTCGTTAATGAACAATTTTGTTTCTTGAGCTAAACTTTGTAAATTTTACATCAATATTTTTTTTACTGGTATATATAAATTCTTTGAACCTTTCTCTACAAAAAAGCTATAGAACACTTTTGGATTGGTTTTCAATTACTATTATTAGCGAATTTTTGAAAATATGCTTGCACACGCACAGAAATGGCTTGACTTTAGAAAAACGTTAGCGTGAACAGTTCTGGGGTTAAATATTTCAAATAAATACTTTTGTCCTTAACTGCGCCTAAATATGGAGAAAAGGTTTTATTATCACCTTTTCCTTCAGTTCGCAAATTCTTTTTATAAATAATTGTACCAAACCAAATACTGTTAAATATTATATATTTGAAAAAAAATTATAATATCGCAAAAGAAGTTTACACTTCTACCGTGTGGCCTTAAGCACATCATTCCCTTTATTAAAAAACATTTTGAGCCACAAATAGCACCTTTAATAGTCAGGAATACCATAAGGAACAAACTTTTCCCGCCACTGCCAAATTCCCCACCCGTCTCTTACAAATTCACTCGACAACACTCCGCGCGTTTCTAAAAAATAAATCAGTTCCATTATTGTAATGTGTGTGAACGTGTGTTTACATTTGTTTTTCCAGGCTGAGGTTTATTGTGAAGCATTTCACTTAAAAGGTGAAAGTGTTTTATGTGCTTTTTTTATTTAAAAAAATTAATATGAGTTCTAAGAGTAAAAGAAAGTGTGTTCCATTAAAAATAAAGCTGGAAGCTCTTAAGAGACAAAGGTGAAACGTTAAAAAAATTTGCATACTTTTGTTTTATTCACATATTTTATGAAGTCACCATTACAAGAAACCCACCGCTATATTGTCACACCATTGTATATATACCGCTATTTCAGTTAGCTTTTTGAAATTGGTTAAAACTAAAGCAAAAATTAATTAAATCAATATTGTTTTCCTTAACCGACTTAAAACTCTGGTTACCATGAACTGTATTCACAAGGTGGTTCGTAAGCTAAATGAAATATTCAAAAGAAATGTTTTTCGTAAACCGACTCTAAACTCTTCTTAACTTGAACTGTGTTCGAAAGAGGGTTCGTAAGCTGCATTAAATAAATATTTTTTTTACTAAATTGACTCTAGAGTCTTAGCTTGAACTATGTTTCAAAGACAGCTCTTAAGCTAAATTCAATATTTTAAATAAATAATTTTTTCCTAAACCGATTCTAAACTCTGCTTTCCTTGAACTGTGTTCATAGGATGGTTCATAAGCTAAATAAAATATTTTAAATAGATACTTTTTGAAGTGTAAACTAATTTAAGCTCACCAGGTACAGATGTAGCAGGTATCCTCTACCTTGAAGTAACATTTATATTAATTAGTAACTATATAGTAATGCTGGGTCCACTAACAGCGGACATGGTATATTGGCTAAGAACACAGTTTAGAGTTAAACTAAAAGGGGGGAGCGCTAGTTGGGAAGAACCAATAAATGTTAAGTTAGTCTGGGAACAAACGCGTCCGCGAGTAGACTCATATTAAAGGGGTTATTTTTGCCTTTGCCTTCATGTGTTAGTTTAGTTAGTACAGGACCTGCAGAGATAGAGTTGATTATTAATAAACAATGTTAAATAAATACTCGTTTACCATTTTCTGTAAACAACCTTCTCACCACCAACCATCCTGACAACACCCGTAAAAGACGCACCATTGCCAAAGGAAACTCTTTTACGAGCTAAATGTGAATCAAGCATCAAGCTGTTTTGTCCCCCCACGGTTAAATAAATATATATATGTGTATGTGTGTATGTATGTATATATATATAACATTCATGTATTTATATTACTTTTTTAATTTCCAGGTTTTAACAAAATTAAAAATTAATAATGTCAACATCATTGGCAAACAAAAAAGGTATTCTTCACAAGAAGAAGATGATATATTACAGATAGCTGGCAGTCATAATCCTGAAATAGAGGAGCCTAATAATGATGTTTTTCTAGAAGGAGAGGTAATGGATACTACTGAAAATTTTGAAACAGATAACATTTTGCGTAAAAAAGAATTGGCAAGAGAAAGGTCAAGGAAATATCGCAAAAAAATGTCAATGGGTCTTATTAAAATTGAAGAAATATTACGTAGAAGAAAATTGGAAACAGAAAGGAAAAGGAAATATCGCGAACAAAAAAAGTCAAGAGAACTTACTGAACACATAAAAGAAATTTACGAAAAAATTTCACGTAAAAGAGAATTGTCAAAAGAAAGGTCAAGGAAATATCGTGAAAAAAAACGCTTAGAAAACTGGAATTCAAATGTTATACTTCATTCGCAAATCGCAGGACCATCACAATTACCTGATAATCCAAGATTAGAGAAACAACTTACAATTCATCATTCTCAAGTTGCAAGACCTCCAAGGATGCCATGTTCTCCTATTCACATGGATGTTATTCCTGAAATTGATTGGCATTTTCTACTTACTGAATCAACAAAATTTAAAATGGAAAATAAAAAAAAAGATTCATCACAAGAAGATGATACATTACAGACAGCTGGCAGTCA